>JXCR01119193.1:555400-566578 GCA_002079205.1 Phalaenopsis hybrid cultivar
ATTCAATTGGGTGAAACTATCTTTTGGATATAACAGCACCTACAAGTAGAAAGGCATGATAATATAGCAATGAAATTGGAGAAGAGAAAGTGTCACTATTATGAAGTTTATTGTGAAGGATGAAGGTTGGTTGTAGCTTTTTATTGATACAATCATTTTATAGTTTGAGGATAGAAGTAATTCAATCTTTGGCAATACATTTATCGTTGTATTTGTGAGTTATTAAATTGTGTTTTTTTCTCCTTGTTTTTCTTTGATAAATATTTGGCTCAAGTCTTTTTATATTTACCTCTAATATTGTTGGCTTGTTTCAGGAGTCAAGAAAGAGGAAGAGCATGCCATTAATCCAAGGTTCTCAAGTACCATCTGTTAGTGTAGTTCTTCATTAATTGATATTCTGATTTGTTAGAAAATATGTAGATTAATTCCATCTAGTTACATAGCCCCTTTTCTATATAAGTTAGTATCAAGCTTTGATTTTTGCTTGCTTTATTGACATTGAGATTAAATCCCACAATAGACTCATAATTATTTGTATGTGGCCAATTTAGTTTCAGAGTATCACATTTCGCCAATTTAGTTTATTGGCTATATAAAAATGATCTAAAACTAACTATCATCTATAATTTATAATATAAAATTAATCTCAATTTTATCTCGTTTAACAAAATAGATCCCAACTAGTCTTTGAGGGACTATTTTGGACAATTTTGTATAGTAAATTTGAGGAATGTGTTTTTTGGTATTAAATTGCCATATATAAATAATTAGGAGATTATTTTGGAATTTAATTCTACCCATTCACATTGTGAGGAATATTATGGCTTTTGCTTCATAATAAGTGCATATTCTAGTGACTTCTATGCATACAATCTTTGTTTGTGAGTTATCATGTTTTAAATTTGCAAATCTAGAAGCTTGCCACGTAAACTAGATACAAGAAAGTAAACTCTTTAATACTCTATCCTGATTCTTATTGATTTTATGACTTATAACTTCCTTAGACATATTCAAGTTTTTGTTCTCTTTATGCTGTGGTTATTCTTTTCTATCTTTTATATATATTTTTTCTTATTATAGATTATTTAAAGAAGTTTCTATGTGACTATTGACTTCATTTTTTAGGTCATTTCCTTTTTTAGGGTCTTAGGATCTAGCTCTAGGAGTTCCTATTGACCATGTTAGAAAACTAGAATTGAGACTCACATTTCTAGAAATTCCAACCACTTCCTATTTTTCTTTGATGTCTAGCATTTTTGGCACAAGACCATCGTCTTATAAACGAGCGGTTATGGGCTATTTTGCGAAGATTCAAGGGAAAAATTTCAAATAGGACTTCAAGCCTTAGGAAGACATAGTCATGACTCTCTTTCGTCACATACATACGCTAGATGCACAAAATTCACAAAATTGCATTAAATCGGACTTCAATTAAGCCTAAAGGATGGGTGAAAATGCGAACTTCTCCGGATGACCTCCGACGACAAATTGGACTGCGCCAACGCGTCTGGGATACCAATTTTGCTAGGAAAGGACACCTATATTGCCATACTTTCGACACGAGAAAATTGAAATGCAAATCGATGAATTCGTCTAAGCCACCTCTGACGGCAAAATGAACTGCGCCGGAGCGTCCGGAATGTCGAAATTATTTAGGGGGGACACCCATTTTTTCTAGGGCGCCGCACATGAATAAATTGCACAAAAATTGATATATATATATATATATACAATTTAAATANTTCATTTAATTTCAATAATCTTTTCTCACCAGCATCTTTCAAATTATAATTGAACTCTTTAATAGCCCAATATGCTTTATGCTCAAGTTCAACTGGTAAGTGACAAGCTTTCCCAAATATTAGCCTATATGGAGACATTCCTATAGGAGTTTTGTATGCAGTCCTATAAGCCCACAAAGCATAATCAAGTTTGACTGACTAATCCAGGATTCACATATTTTTCCATAATTCATTTAATTTCCCGATTGGATAATTCAACCAAACCACTTGTCTGAGGATGATAAGCAGTAGCAACCGATTGGATAATTCAGCTAAACCACTTGTCTAAGGATGATAAGCAGTAGCAATCCTATGATTTATATCATATTTCTTTAATATCTTCTCTATTATGACATTTCTGAAATGACTTCCCCCATTAGTAATGATAACTCTCGGCATCTCAAATCTATAAAATATGTTCGTTTTCAAAAATTTTGCAACAATTTGAGCATCACATCAAGGTAAAGCAACAACATCTATCCATTTGGATACATAGTCCACAACTAACAAAATATATAAATTTATGAAAGATGGTATAAATGGTCCCATGAAATCCAATCCCCAAACATCAAATATTTCAACTTCTAGCATATAATTGAGGGGCATCTCATTTCTTTTTAGATATTGCCTACACTTTGACATCTATCATAAGTTTTGATATAAACATTAACATCTCTAAAAATTGTAGGCCAATACATTGACATCTATCACAAGTTTTGATATGAGCATTAACATCTCTAAAAATTGTAGGCCATAAAATCCAAAATTGTAAAATTTTGTATGTTGTTTTATGAACAGCAAAATGTCCCCCAAAATCAGAATTATGACATTTTTGGATAATTTCATAAGTTTTCTCTAATGATACACATCTTCAAATAATTAGATTCCGTCTTTGTTTATATAAAAATGGGTCATCCCAAAAATAAGTCTTAGCTTCAGAAATAAATTTCTTCTTTTTTTAGTATGTCATTCCATAGGATATAATATCTCTGACAATAAAATTCACAATGTCGGCATACCACGGAACACACCACTCATTAATAATGAACAAATTTTCATCTGGAAAATGTTCATTAATTTCTTTTTCAAAATAGAGTGGTTTTTCTAACTCAAGTCTGAACAAATGATCAGCACTTCAATTTTCAGTCCCCTTTCAATCTACTATTTCAAAATCAAATTCTTACAAAAGAAGAATCCATCTTATAAGTCTAGGTTTAACATCCTTCTTTTTCATTAAGTACTTAATAGGAGAATGATCTGTATGCACTACACAATGAGTTCAAATTAAATATGATTTACATTTATCAAAAATATATACTATTGCTAATAACTCTTTTTCAATTGTTGTATAATTGATTTGAGTTTCATTAAGTGTTTTACTAGTATAGTAAATTACTTTAAAAATTTTATCATATATTTATCCTAAAACAGCTCCTATAGTATAATCACTAGCATCACACATCAATTCAAAAGGTTTTCCCCAGTTTGGTGAAATTATAATTGGTGCAGTGATTAATTTTTCTGTTAAAAAATTAAAAGCTTTTAAGCATTCCTCATCAAAATTGAAAATTTCATCTTTCTCCAGTAAATGACATAAAGGCTTAGCAATCTTTGAAAAGTCTTTAATATACCATCTGTAGAATCCAACATGTCCTTAAAAACTTCTAATTTCTTTACATTTGTTGGATAAGTTAAATTAGCGATCACTTGAATTTTAGTAGGATCTACTTTCATACCATTTTCTANAAATTGTGGTGAGGTGTGAGTGTAAGTCTGACCAAGACCTAGCTACCCAAGGCTAGCCCTAACGCTTGTCAGTTTTATGGGGACTCTTCTTGGGCACCCTTTTGTTAGTTTCATCCCACTAAGTGCTGATGGTCAAAACCATACATGTGAAACTCCGAGAAAAGAAAAGAGATTATGGTCAAAACCATACATGTGAAACTTCAAGAAAAGAAAAGAGTTATTTAAAATTTCAAACGGGTAGGGTTCCATCACTAGTCCTCTAGGATAGTCAACAAGAAAGTCCTATGGCTAGATCTTAGACTTCTAAGGAAGAAAGACTATACCTCAACAAAAGAGAGGTCAACAACTGTTTGTACACAACTTTACTTTTGTAATCATAAAACCTATTTATATATAATTTCATTGTGTCTCGTGTTTACGGAATTCTCCATCTTCGAGACCTAGGGTGTGATAATTTGAATTTCATTAAACCTTTATTTGAATCATGTTTGAAGTATGTTTGAATATTATAAAAATAAAAATCAAGATTCAAACATGATTTAAGTAAGATAATGTGATGATTAATGTAATTACGAGTTCATTGCTTAGAGTACGATTAATGTTTACTTAGATTGAAAATAATTATGATTTTGCATCACTAACTTTAGATACTGTAGTTAAGACATACATACATCTTGTATTGAAATATATTCACAACAAACTTCTTCAAAAGTTTGCGTGAGAACGCATAAGAATTTTGACATTCTTATAATGGGAATATTTTTTAGAGAAAGTGGCATGTGTAACTCACAATTCTTATGTATATATATATCTTGCATCTAAACTTTATTCTTTACATAAAAATTACTTTGATGCTTTAAACATATGAATGAAAATATGCATTTCACTCTTAAAAAGTGGTAGTAGCACCATTTCTTTTGTCATATTGAAGATTTGAATGCTATCTGTTTAAATATGAAAGTTTATTTGTGAGATATAGAAATGCATAAGAATTATGTGCAACTATTTAAATGCCCTTATTTTTATGCTAAATAAAATTTAGGGAATATTTAAATAAAGAAACAATAATGGTTTATTTGGGGGTAGCTGCAGCTTAATAAAAAGCTGTTGCGCAGCAGTTGCCATAGGATGTTGCTACGCAGAAGCTGCTGTGAATAAGCAGACTGATTGTCTATTTTTGGCAGCTTAAAAATAATTGTGCTACAACTGTTTCTAGACAAAATGACCTTTCTTCCCATGTATAGTAATGTTGTTTACAACATAAATATTAATATCAATACATTTTATACTTTAAAAGTAAAAATTCATTGCAGAACATTATAAAATAAAGACAGACACCTCACTTAATAGTGAGTAGCATGATTGTTAAAATTAAGAAAAGAACTATTAAAACAAAAAATAATAATATGCTAATATTATTTTTAAAATGCAGACGACATATGTCACGAGCTAAACAGCCCTCTAGAGATACTCTTCATGCCCGATCACTCTCAATGGTGGAATATTCCAGCATATATGTCTACTAAAAATAATCATAGTTTTTTGTGATTCTTCACAGACACCTGCAAAACTATCTCTGGTTTCTATATGACTGATGTGAAGTTAACATGGAGCTTTGAAATCCGCCATAACAGTGCAATCCTCGGGAGGTACCAGAAATCCTTAAGCTCATCTTTCTTGAATGCTTAAAAAACATCCCATTAGACATACCATGAGTAAAAACTGATAAAAAAGTAATTAACTATAGTTTTATGCAGTTTTGAGGTTTCAAAAAGCTCAGTATATAAACCATTGAGTCTGTTACTACAATAAGATAATAAACCTTATAAAAAAAAGGTGCTTGGTTGTCTTTAAGACACATAATACTAAGCTCGTGTGTGTCACATATGCCTATCACTAAAAAAGGACATCGAGAAGAACCCAAAAAATGGTAGCACTGAAATAAAGCGATCAACTTGGTTTTCTTTATTATTATTTCACATGTGACACCAACCAATAGCGACAAATAGACCATCTAGAAGAACCCATAAGGTCAAACGTCTTATCATATACCTCTAAAACCCACCGAAAGAAAAATAAAAGAAATGCAAAAGGAAAAAAAAGATACTTACAAATTGGTTAAAAAACTAAAACAAATAATATCAAATACATAATAAATGAAAAAAAAAACATCTACTGTGTAAAATACTTATAGAATTAACAGGGAATCTCTTCAACAAACATTATAATTAATAATATGATAAAAACTCTAATCACCCTCTAATTATCACATCTGTAATTCATTCTCTCAACTCTTTCATTTCGTTTGCACCTTCCCCATATTTAGTATAGGTCTCAGAAACATTAATTTCAGCCTATGACAAAGAATGTCTAAGATGGTACTCATATGCTTGGCAGAGACATGTTCATGATCCTCATCCGCCCTATAAAAGTTGATGTTGTTGTTGAAAGGATGCCGCTGAATATAATTGCAGAGATTCATTGTGGAAATCACAATTTGTACCTGTTTAGAAAACAAGTAAAATGGCATATTGCGAAGTAGAATTAATTTTTTCTTCCAAACACTAAAAGTCCGCTCAATAACATCACATAAAGATGAATATAATTTGTCAAACATTTTCTTCCTGTCCCGCATGACATTGTTGGATCGCTCAAAATCAGGTATGTGGTATCCTGTATCAGGATAAGACTCGAGATACACTCACTACAATGGATACTCAACATCGACCAAAATTTATTTACCTGATGTGAATTGAATGATTAGTGTTGAAGGAAAAAATAATTAGGAGAGTTTCATAATCTCAAGCAAACCTGTGGGTGAATGTGGGAAGGTATTTGTTATTATGTGTTGTAGATTTGAAAAGTCAGCTGACATGTGCACTGCCCTTTCAATTGGTCATGATAAAAGTGAAGCACATGTTGAAATCGCATATAGCCATGCCATTTTGCATCAGGGACCCAAAAATGACTGATGAATACGATCTTCTCATTATTTGGAACATGTGCATCAACGTGTGTTCCATCATTTACGCTAATATAATTCTAGAAAAATAACAAAGGGTTATGTAATTATGACATCTATATGACAATTGACTGTAATAAATAGGTGAAATCACCTTAAAGTATGACATATACCACTTATCTTGTGAAATCTTTGTGGGGGTCTGTTCAAATGTAGGATTTGTTGGTTTTATGACTTATGAAGAAAAACTGACAAGTGCATTCAATCCTATTAAGAAATATCTGCAAATCCTTTCAGAGGAGTGCTGAAATCGCTCCATAGCTCCTTGCAATGATTCATTCTGCAATAATGTATTGAGGGTTATTGCCAACACCTCTTGCAAAGTAGTTTTGGATGAGTCATGAAACCCATGACTTTCTCTAATATATTGGTGAATACCACCAGTGTAATGTGGAACATATTGCTAAATCTCATTGGGTGGCCCGCAAGCAACCCCTCAACATATTTATCGCCAACATATGAGGATGCATGCAATGGGAGCGCTTTATGTATGAGTTATAATATTCGTACATCAAGTTTACGACAGTTGCAACTCTCCTTCAATGCCTTTCTCTATTTGCATCCATGTATTTCAGTATTGAAGTGCATAAAATATAAGCATCAATGAATTAGATACATTCATATAAGGTTACAAACTAAACCAACATAAAAAAATAATATTACAGAAGTAATTAGAAAACAAAGCGACGAATGAGAAACTCTTAAGTATAGTGGTATGTCCAAAACAACCTAAATATTCATATCATCATGAAAAACTATAAACAAATAAAAATGTCCAACAAGAATCTAATTAAAAAAAGTGTCCCTCAAATGTCATTGCTCCAATGTAATTCACGTAGGTAAGTTGTCCTATAGTCAGCAAGCATCGCTATACAAAAACTCTCGATGGGTCAAATCTTTAAGCAACTTCATAGAGAACAAATACAACATGTCCTCACAAATTTCTAAATTTAAATCTAGAATTCACATAACTTTTTTGACATAAGTTGCTTGTGATGGGTCGGAGGTGCATGAAGCTACCAACTGTAAGATCTGTCTTCAAAGGAAAGCATCTCCCTCTTTTTTTTTAACCAGGGGATTCTTCGACTAGCTCGTGGACCCAATTTCATGGAGATCCAGACTAGGGACTTCAATGGGATGACCTGTTTGGTTAGCTCCCAAATTTTTGGGGTTGCCTCCGAATCTCGCCTCACTGTGGGCACATGCATTATTGTACGTTGTCAGGACACCTCAAGAAATATGATCCAACTTCTCCTCTAAATCATGATGGATTCCACTGTATTTAAATTTTTTTTTGCAACAGACACCAAATATAAATTCATATAACATGTTGGTGGAATTAAAAAGAAATAAAAAATTGACAAAAATAAGGGACAATTAAAAAATGCTCACTACGCCCACCGATCCTCGGAAGCATCAATCATTCCCTTTACCGGATCCCACCACAAGCTTGTTGATTCTCACTTCAATTCCTTCAAGATTTTTTAATCGTTCTTTAGATAATCCCACTTGTTTTTAATTGGATCCTATCACATTATCTGCATGTACTTTCCTTGAATTTTCTAATAATATTTTACCAGTCTACCTTGTTGAAATTGGTTGTCAGTCTATTTACCAGTTTGATCGTTGATGCAATTGTCACAAAATATTAATTTTGTCTCTTTATCCCATATTGCAGATGAACTGACCTCCTTTGTCTTAACCATTGTATTACTAACATAAAAAAAAAACTAACATAAATAAGAATGTGACAATATCACAACTCAAAGAAAAATAGGAATGCAATAATATCATCACTAATGCCCCTCCACACCACACTACACTACACCTCACATCACTACTGCCACCACCTCCACACAACTAAACACATGAAGGCACCAACACATCCACAACACCACCATCACCTCCACACACCAACACCCCTACACAAACACAATCACACACTGACCACCACCTCCATACAAACATAAACTCACAATCATATTTATCAACACATCACACTACCTCATAACCAAAACCACACCTCCTCCAAACCACACACCACCAACCACCAACATCAATAACATACCATATCACTCTACCACCTTCACATCACCTTCCTTCACGACACACCGCCACCTCCACACAACCTATAACCAACATCAATAACACACCACGCCACTCCACCACCTCCACATCACTTACTTCCTCAACACCACCACCTCCAAACAAGCTATAACCAACATCAATAGCACACAACCATCATATCACTAAAACCAACAACAACACCACACTATGAACTCCGCACAACACTGCCTCCTCCAAACCACACACATCCACCTCCAGACCATCAACCAAAAACATAAAAGGTTTGATTGTGTCAAGCATAAATGCATTGGTTTTGAGTGCCCTGTATGTATTTTATACAAAACATTGCCATCTACAAATCAAGCACCATATTCATCCATTTTTTAAATTCTTCCTCAAACATCAAAGGTAGTGATAATACCATATCCCATGTTTTTCATTTGAGGCAATTATATACGGGGCACCCAAAATGTTGCTATCTACAAATTAAGCACCCTCATTCATCCATTTATTAAATTCTCACTAAAACAACATAGATAAAAACATTCCAAAATTTTAAATCGAGGCAGTCACATATGGTGCACATAAAACAATGCTATGTACAAATCAAGCACCCTATTTCATCTATTTTTTAAATTCTCACACAAACATCAAATGTAGCGATAAAACCTCATCCCATATTTTTCATTTGAGGCAATTACATACAGGGGCACGAAACATTGCTATCTACAAATTAAGAGAGGTGCCTTGAGCTCGCGAGAGCGATCGAGAGAGGCAGAGAGAAACCTAGTGCAGTAGAGATGCGAGAGAGGGAGCCACAAGGTCGAGAGGGGCAGTTGGGTAATACATATGTGAAGAAATGCGGGCCACNGCACACAACCATCATATCACTAAAACCAACAGCAACACCATACTATGAGCTCCACACCACAACACCTCCTCCAAACCACACTCATCCACCTCCAGACCATCAACCAAGAACATGAAAGGTTTGATTGTGTCAAGCATAAATGCATTGGTTTTGAGTGCCTTGTATGTAATTTATACAAAACATTGCCATCTACAAATCAAGCACCATATTCATCCATTTTTCAAATTCTTCCTCAAACATCAAAGGTATTGATAATACCCCATCCCATGTTTTTCATTTGAGGCAATTACATACAGGGCGCCCGAAATGTTGCTATCTACAAATTAAGCACCCTCATTCATCCATTTATTAAATTCTCGCTCAAACAACACCGATAAAAACATTCCAAAATTTTAAATATGGTGCACATAAAACAATGCTATGTACAAATCAAGCACCCTATTTCATCTAATTTTCAAATTCTCACACAAACATCAAATGTAGCTATAAAATCACATCCCATATTTTTCATTTGAGACAATTACATACAGGGGCACAAAACATTGCTATCTACAAATTAATTATCTTCTTTCATCCATTTTTCAGATTTTCACTCAAACAAAAAATAAAAATTGTAAGTAATTTTAAATTGAAGCAATTACATACAGAGCACCCGAAACATTGCTATGTACAAATCAAACACCCAATTTCGTCCAATTTTCAAATTCCTGCTAAAAAATCAGAGGAGGTAATTAAAAGGTCATCTCATATTCAACATTTCATCCTATTAGACACCCAAAACATTACTATCTACAAATCAAGCACACTCTTTCATCTATTCTCCAATTTCTCACTGAAAAAATTAATGGAGATAAAAATATCATTCCACATTTTTCATTTTTTTTTCAAATGAGAAATCAGAAAGTAAAAAATCGCAAGTATCACAAATTTCTCACAACAAAATGTAAGAGCCAAAAATCTCAAAAAGAAAATCATTCCATCGAAAATGAACATAAGACTTACCTATAGAGCACAATAACTAGAGATCAAAGGGAAGAGGAAGAGGAGAAATGTAACCATCAAAAAGAGGCACGTGAGAGCCTTGTGAGAAGTACGAGAGAGACGTGAGAGAGAAACGAGAGAGAGAGAGAGAGGTACCTGAGCTTGCGAGAGCGATCGAGAGAGACAGAGAGAAACCTAGAGCACTAGAGATGCGAGAGAGGGAGCCACAAGGTCGAGAGGGGCAGTTGGGTAATAGATATGTGAAAAAATGTGGGCCACAGGGTCAAACACACGACCACATTTAACTCAAATTATTAAAGAATTATTAGGATAGGCTGTAATGTCTTAGAAACTNGAGTCAAACACACGACCACATTTAACTCAAATTATTAAAGAATTATTAGGATAGGCTGTAATGTCTTAGAAACTAAATGCCTGGGTTTTCAAATAGCACCACACCAAATAAATTTCCAGCCCACACCAAAATAAACTTTCCCAAATGGGCCCTAAACCTGATTCATATGAAGTAAAATTTCTCTCTATTTTCAGCCAATACCAACCGTCTCACTTTGAACATCCACTTCGCCGCCTCCGCATTTTTGATCTCCGACGACTTTCGCGCGGCACGGTCGGTCGCTGCACAGTGACGGTACTTGTGAGGCGATTCCTAATTAGGGCGTTGATCTTCCTCGACTCACCGTTTAATGGCT
>JXCR01119193.1:578364-594063 GCA_002079205.1 Phalaenopsis hybrid cultivar
TATCTAGCTTATTTTGGTAGCCCTTAATTTCATGATTCCATGGAATCATGCTTTAATGACCCATATAAAACTCATTAAGGCAAGCTATCAAATTCATTGCCTTTTTCTCTATAACAGGAGGGGCGAGAAATTAATCTGGTAAAACTTAATTAATTAAGTTTTCCTTAATTCTTCCTGTCAATAGAAGACAACTGCTTTAAATAAAGATTGAGAATCATCAAGCTATGTCAGGGTATAAAATACATAAGGAAAAGAATTAAGAGCAGATAAATTAGAATCAATTTATCAAAGAGTCTGTCGTAATAGGAAGTGGACCGGGTCTACACCTTCCTCAACACTACTATGTGCAAAACTGGGTTTTTTGTTTTGAATTTGGGATTGGCTGTTCATTTTCACATCATAATAGGAGCATTCAAGCAGACATGGCAAAGTTATGTTCTTTTGGATGGGGTCGACTAGTTTGGAAAACTTAATAACTTGACCTTCTTCTTATAGAACGTTGGAACGCAGTACTAAGCATTGAATGCTTCTGTCGTTTTACTTACGACACATTGCTTGGATCAGTTTCTGTAGCATTGTTTCATAACATCCGTTTTTTTGGATAGCAGGACTTTGGTTTACTTATTTCACTGTAATCTACTGTGCTAGACACCTCATTTTGCGTTTCTTATGTTTCTTTATCCTGCTTGGTTGTCGTTAATTTATATTAAATGAGTCTACATTAGCCAACAGTGTAATTCAATCTAGTTTTGTTAGTGTAGGTTGTGCAAAATTTTGCTGCAACAAAAAAACAAGCATGATTTAATCCTGGATTATATTTGGTATATTTGTTTATAATAGATGTTATTGGTGAGCTCTATGAGAATTGATGGTCCTAATGGTTATAATAAGAATGAATGTTATTTGTTTGGGAAATTTACATACACAACACACAATTTTTATGTATTTACATATCTCACACCTAAACGTTCATTTTTACATATGTAGCATTTAGGTGCTTATGAAAAAAGTGTATTTCACTTTTAAAAGGCGGTAACAATGCTTATTTTGATGTTATATTAAATATTTGAGTGCTATATATTTAAGTTTAGGTGTGAGATATGTTAATAAATAAGAATTGTATGTTATGTATGTAAATGCCTCTATTTGTTTTACCGAAATCTAATGGCAAGAGAAAAAAATCAAGGGATACTAGGGAATATTATGCATTATTATATGTTAGAAAGACCAACAATAGAAATCAGGTATGGACAACAATGAATAAAGTTCAAAGATAAAATTGTTTTGATGAAATGGTGAATGCTGTTTAGTTAATTATTGACAAGGGGATTATTAATGTAGTTAGTGCTTATGCACTTTAAATTGTATTAGATTATAATTTGAAAAACTAATTTGGAAAGAGATGGTTAAATGATGATCGAGTTTATATATTGTTTTATTAATTATGAAGATGCTTATAAATGCTATTTAGGAAAATGTAGTTTGGTTTATGTTTTATGCATATGCTATCATTCTAATTGGTCCAACATATACTAAAATGAGTGAGAAGTNCATATATTGTTTTGTTAAATATGAAGATGCTTATAAATGCTATTGAGGAAAATATAGTTTGGTTTATGTTTTATGCATATGCTATCATTCTAATTGGTCCAACATATACTAAAATGAGTGAGAAGTCAGTACAATAAAAATATTATTTGAAAAATAATCTTTAAATATTATATATATATATAATTTTTGGTATTGTGATGTTAGTAATTATCAATCAAACTATTAAAATTTAAAGTAATACATCTGTGTAATAGGCTTAGTAATAATAGACACATAAGAATGAAAATATAGTTGTTGTATAATTTTTAGAGTTATTATGTTCAAATGGAGGAATATATTAGGAGTATTATATGATAAGAGGATGTCGTATAAACTTAAAGCTTATTTTAGTAAACTACAATTTGGCCTGCTATGTTGAATAGGCTTGAGTGTCGAACAATAAAAAAAATTGTTGATANTGGAGTATTATATGATAAGAGGATTTCGTATAAACTTAAAGCTTATTTTTGTAAACTACAATTTGGCCTGCTATGTTGCATAGGCTTGAGTGTCGAACAATAAAAAAATTTGTTGATAGCTAAGTTGAGTGCTTTGAAAATGAGAATGTTAAGGTGAATTTGAGACAAAATTAGTAAAGATAAATTATAGAATGATTATATGAGATGGATAATTTGAATAATATCTATTAATTATACACTAATTTAAAATAAATAGTTATTTTGGATATATACAACTTTGGGTAGTGAAATGTACCCATTAAATGTGTATAGAATTAGTTTTGGAGAATTAGGAAGTAAAATTAACATGCTTAAATCTGAATGTTAAAACTAACAGAGGTTGTTCGAAAAGATCTATTGAGAAGTCGTTTAACATTCATGAGAACATTTACCAGGAACAAGTGAATAATAAATATTTTACTAAGCTAATCTTAGATTGTTGGGTTTTATGCTTAAATTTTTACTTGATGAACTTTAAATTTGCTCTAGGTTTTGTATTTAACTTAGTTTTGAGATAACTTGGGTTAAATTATTGTTATCCAAATCCATCTAGAGTGTTAATCAAGAGGCAGCAGGTTTTGTGCTTAACTCAGTTTTTAGATAACTTTGGTTAAATTATTACCATCCAAATCCTTCTGAAGTTGTAATTGTTAACATAAATATATTCTATTAAATCCTCTAGCCAAAGAGGCCCTTCAAATTTGCCAACATTCTTTGGTATTGAAATTTTGGTCTTCCTCTGTGCTGACACTTTCATCATGATATGGGAGGATGAAGGTATTTATCAGCAATGGTTTATTTGAAAATATAGCCTAGGTTGAGAAATTTCATCATGTGAAGCATCTAAGTTCAACCCACAGGATTTTAAATTATTTATACTAAAATGGTTATTTTTGATGATTTTAAATGCTTCTTGTTCACCTTTGCTTATTGAATATGTGTTTTATGATTTAATGTCAAATTTGCAAGATTGCCTACGCCTTACCCTTAAGCATTCCAAAGTTGTAATGTAGGCCCTTGGACCCCTTTTTATTTGAGCATTTACATACATACCATCCAATTCTTATGTATTTACATATCTAACACCTACGTTTTACCTTTTAATTTTATACCACCCAAATCTTTCATTTCACATTAAAAATACCACAATTTTAACTTTTAAAAAGTGAACTACACCTTTTCATGCATAGGTAAGGTGCCATATTTAAAAATTAAAGTTTAGGTGTTAGATATGTAATTACATAAGAATTGAGTGGTATGTATGTAAATTTTCTTTTTTTGCTTTTTTGGATAAATATGTTGTATTTTTTATCAAGTAACCTGGTGTTAATGTATTTCAAAATCCGTTCTTCATGATCATCCTCACATCCAACTCCAAACTGCACCCACTCCTTTTTGCTGATCGTTCTGTTTATCTTTATGAATCCTCATTCTTCATTAATTTTGGTTGTGTTTTCTATATAATGTCAACTTTATCTTCTACAAATGTTATTGCATAACTGAGTTTACTAGGCCCTAACCAGAGGTTACTATATGTTATTTACTCTTTTACTTTGGTCTATTTGATTTACAACTATAATCATTTGGCAGTTTTGCTACCTTCAATCTGGTTTTCACAATCATTACAAATTTGACTGATGTGTTAACTATTTAAGCATTTTTGCTACTAGTCTGCATTTTGATTGTTGTTCTTTACTTTAATCCTTTGCGTTTATGCCCATCCATCTATGCCTTGGTGCAATTATTTGTTTGCAGTCAAAATTTCTATATATCCATATTTTCCTTAGCTTTCATGGATGTTGTAGAAATGCCATACACAGTTTAGACTTTTTCTTTCGTGCAATATTAGAGGCTACTTAATTCAAACCTTATTTTTTGTTTTATTTGATTGACTTGTAGATTCGACTTTTCACAACACAATCGACATATGTAGATCGCTTGGCAACCGCGGTATGCATTTATTTTTGGTTTTATGTATAACACCCTTGAAATATTATAAAATGATTTGTTAGCTGTGATGGCTGCATCTTACTGACTATCAAGCACTTTTTATTTGCCCATGAACGCTCCTCATGTTGCATCTTAGTTTTCATCATAGTGCAAAATGTCGTTTATTTTTTTTAATAATCTTTTGGCTATTTTATTTCAACTTTCATGGATTAATGTTGTGAAACCCACTGTTATGTTGAGTTATGTATTACACATTAAAATCCAACTCTTCTATCAAAGGACACTTGCACTAGTATTTATAATCTTAGGTAGTCTGATTCTTAAGTTAATATCTGGCCTACCTACCAGAGGAGTCTTCTGTTCATGCCGAATGTCCCTCCTCCTTTTTGGCTAGATTTTTTATCCAGAAAAAAGTTTATAGAATTTTAAGAAGCTAAGAAAGTTATTATAGCCAAATAAAATATTAAGCAAACACTTAACATTCACTTGATTGATCAAGTGCCTCAAAGTAGTAACAATTCAAACATTGTTAGGATTTGGGCACTGAGTTGATGAATGGATATGAAGTGAGGGGCTTTTTTGCACCTTCAAAAAGCTCCAGGCTTCTAATTATAGTATTTTTAAAGATATTGATTAATGTTAAGCACATGTATACCTTTTTTTTTTTGAAAAGAAAGCACATCTATACCTTTGGTAACGCACAATTAACCCTGTGATTAACTTCAACTATTAGATTGAAGAGCAATAAAAATCATCCCAAAATTTGAAGTGATCATCAATGGTAATCTACTGCTTTCAATTTCCCCAGTCCCATCAATTGAACCGGCTTCTTATAATTCTAGAAATAGGCATACTATCATAATGACTTGTACCACATCTCTGTTTCCACTTCTTGAATGACGTTTTTCTTTGAGGGCTGTTTTACTCTACTCAACCTTTTGCTCAACCTCGTAATGAACTACTTCTAAGAAATCTTGGCTCATTTGTTTTAATTCTGATAAATTTATTGTAGTCGTCCGCACAGTCACTCAACCATTAGCAACAATACTTTCGTTCCTTTGACAAACCAACGACACTTGATGGACTTCATAACTAATCTGTATTGTTTTTCCATGGCATGTTATTTCTATATCGTGTGGCATGGAGGATGTTCTTTGTAGAGTTGTTTTGAGTTGCAAGGAGACCAAGTGAATAAGTGTTAATTCGTAGCAACATGAAAGGGTATCCCAGCTGAATTCAAGAACTAAGCACTGATCCAGAACCCAATGAANATTTAAATAAAAAAATCCTTATTTTCTTTTTTTTAAAAATACCTTAAATATCTAAATCCCTAAATCCCTAAACTCACGCACGCCTCCCTCGCTGGTTCGTGAGTCCCGCCCCGTCCTTCGTTTGCGAGACCTTTCGAGCCTCCCGTCCTTCGTTCGCGAGATCGATTGAGCCTCCCTTCCTTCGTTCGCGAGACCGACCGAGTTGCCCTCCTCGCGAAGCTTTGGCCGAGGTCCCCTCCTCGTACGCCTGCCGCCCTGTGAAAAGTTTCCACGCCGTGCCACACTCCTCTGCGACAAAGCTTCGCCTCTGTCGTCCTCTCCTCACGCGAGGTTTGTCGCTTCTCTTGGCTCGGCTCACCGCCCAGGTAAGTGACGGGAAACACATCTCCTCTTCCCTGACTATAAAAAACCTATTTTGGGGAGTCTTAGGGCTGGCCGAATTTTATTTTTGAGTGGGGGAGGTGCTGCCATTTTTGTGTCTCGTTTCTTCATTCTGTGTGTGTATTTGAGGCTTTGAGAAGGCGTTGCAATCTCTTGGGCAAAGCTTGAAGGAGGGGTTTTGGCCGAAAATTGAAAAGGAAAGGGGGAAGTGCTGCCATTTTCTTTTTTTTTGGATTCTCTAGCTGTTTCTTCTTAAGTGGCTTGGTATTCTTGGGTGCTGCTCTTTTCTCGTTCTTCTCTTGAAAAAAAAATCAAGCAAGGTATCCCTTCCTCCCTTAGCTATTCATTATTATGGGTTGTTGACTTGGTTGCTTGTTCTAACTTCAATGTTTCTTAAAAAAATAAAAAAGGAGAAGGATGTTTGGTGAAACTTGTAGCTTGCACATAGAATGGTAGTTGGGAGTCCCCCTTTTTGCTCCATACTTAAATGGTTTTCTAAGCATGCTTAGGAGAAAATATTTGGAGCTTATCTTTATTATTAGTTTCGTTGATTTTGGAGATCACATGTTCAAATGCTTGTTGAACTCACATTCTTGATGGTTTAAAAAAAAATTATGGAACTCTTCTTTGCTTTTCATTATGCGGATCTTGAAAGAAATGTTTAGAAACTCTTCGTGATTCTTTTTGGTTGGTTTGGAAAAGATAGAATACATCGTTTTGCGCATGATTAATAAAGATGAAAGAAAGTGCAATTAACATTTATTCATGTAGTAAAGAAAAAAGGATTCCTTTTTTTTTTTTGAGCTTGGACTTTCATATGGATACATTTGGGCTTATGTTTTATGTTCCTATTACTCCCCCTTTTGCTGCAATATGTGTTGGAAATTGTTTTGTGAGATAAAACATGTGTTTGGGAGCTCATTTCATGTTCCTGTTACCCCCCCTTTTTTGCTGCAATATGTGTTGAAAATTGCTTTGTGAGATAACACATGTATTTAGGGGTTCATTTCATGTTTCTCATACTCACCCTTTTGCTGGAATACATGTTGAAATTATTTTATATGTTAGAAAAATTACATTTGGGGCTCCCATTTTGCTTCCCTTGCTGCCCCTTATTGAAATATATGCTGGAAGTTTATTTTTAAATGCTGGAAATTACATTTGGGGCTCCCATTTTGCTTCCATTGCTGCCCTTTATTGAAATAAATGCTGGAAGTTTATTTTTAAATGCTGAAAATCACATTTGGGACTCCCATTTTGCTTCCCTTGCTGCCCCTTGTTGAAATAAATACTGGAAGTTTATTTTTAAATGCTGGAAATTACATTTGGGGCTCACATTTTGCTTTTCTTGTTGCTCCTTGATGGAAAACATGCTGGAAATCACTTTTCAAAGTCGGAAAATTATGTTTAGGGATCACATCTTGCTTTTCTTGTTGCCTCTTTGATGGAATATATGTTGGAAATTATTTTTAAGAGTTGAAAATTATGTTTGGGGCTTGGTTATGGCTTCATGAAATTTTATTTAAAAGACCCTATTTTAGTTCATTTAATGAGATCGGGTTTACCTTCTTGTTGGATTAAATATTGGCTAAAAATATACCTATATTAAATGGAGATTTGGCTTTGATTCTTTTGGAGTTTTCTGCCTTCGTTTTTTAGCTGAATCAATTGACCTGGTTTGGAGTTTTCCGCCTTCGTTTTTGAGTTGAATTAACTGGCTCGGTTCGGGATTTTCTACTATTGCTTTAAAGCTGGTTTATTTGGGGCTGGTTTGGTGGCATTTTATCTCTCTTTTTGGCTTTACCCGTGAGCTTGTTTGGGTTTGTTTGGAGCTGGTTTGGTGACTTGTGAAATAAAAAAAAAGTTTGTATAATTTCATTTTGAAGAAAGTATGAGATTGATATAAATTTAATTCAATAGGGGTTTGGAAATGCGCAAAATTGACATTTGGAAAGGATATCCTCCTCGGGATTGATCCGATCATTTTCCTTTTAACGAATTTAAATGTTTTAGACCGATACATTCATGAGTTTTATTGATTTAAAATGGTTTTAAAAAAAATGGATCGGTCTACTTTTTCGTTCGTTTTGTTTTCTTTTTTTAACGGTCAAGTTAAAAATGAGAATTTTCGATTTAATTATATTCAGAAATGTTTTATAATCTCAAAGGAAATATGAGGGAAAAAGAATGAGAGAAAATTAAAATTGAAATTTGAATTTTTGGGATGATAAAATTTAAAGAGGAGATAGGGTAACGAACAATCCACCTTTTTTTTACATAAGAAAAAATGAATTGCAAATTGGAAGACTAGTTGAAATCGGAAGAAATGAGAATTTAGATAACGATTGAGAGATTAGTGGACTTGCGCTTAGATCTCTTAAGCTTTGAATCAATTTAAAATCCAATTCCTTTAACTAGGATTGAAGCTCAACTCACAACTCTTTTGCCAAAACTATGAGTTTACCCCTAGGTTTTAGGAGCCTGATAGCGAGCTAAGCTGGATCTATAGATGTTTGAGGGTTAGTGGAAAGACACTTAATTGAGATTAGACACTTTAGGACACTTCAAGTTTAAACTAAAGTGCAGGCATCCTAGATCTTAGAAGCACAACTTAAGAGATAGTTTATTATCCTAATTTTCAAATGACCCTAAGAAATCCAAACATCTAACCTCAGTTTAGGAGATAAGTAGGACACTAGGCACGAGGGTGCACTAGATTGTAACTCATGATTGATTTAATTAAATCAAATAATGAAATTCTTACCTTAACTTGACCAAAACTGAAATCTAATGCTCCGGGATTTGAGTTTGTCCTACATTCAAATCCTCCTGTCGATTGGGGACATTCCAACATCACATATAAATTTCCTATTCTTGGTCCTTTATGTGTGATGTTGTATTTTATTTTATTTGTTTGTCTTTTTCCTATGATTTACCTGTTTCTGTTAAGTCTTTTTCAGGTCATACTTTCCTCTTTTACACAGCGCATACTAGCTAAACTTAAAGGAGTAATGAACCTACCAGGTGCACAGATTTAATTTATATTACAACATTTTATTTTCCCAGCATGTTATTGCTTTTATACCCTATTATACTACTCTTTATAGCATGCTATACTCTTCTTTCAGCATGTTATACTGTCTTTCCTTTTTATTGTACAATACATTGTTATTGTTCTTTCACACTGCATGCTTAGTTACTTTGATATGCTATGCCTTAGTATAGAATAACCTAGTGGTTAAGAGCATGTTCAAAACTAAAACTAAACCAGAAGATACTACTACGAGGAGTATGGAGCGAATACCGTGGGCAACACGACGAGGAACAACTTCAAGGTGGATCTGCATCAGCTAAACATCAAAGCACATCACATAAACACATTCACATCACCCATTATTATCTTTAGTTTAAATAACAACCCATAGGATCATTCTTTAGGCTTTTTGTACAATTCTATTGTACTATTATAAGTCCTACTGCTTTAGGATTCCGAGGTTACCGTGCGGTATGGTGTAAATCCTCTTATCTTTTTAGGCTATTTGCACAGTCTGATATTGTGCAAACATAAGTCTTAAATCCTAAATAATTTGCAGGTTAAAATATCAAATAGGCGTCACTTCAAAGACATAAAGCCAAACAATAAGATCGTTGGGGCATCTCTGGGGTTTCTCCTGGATCTGTGATATCCCCTACTTTTCTTCCCTTTGGATTCCTTAAATAANTTCAAAAGCCATGGGTCAATGGGCAGGTACAAATTTTTTGAATTTTCTTCTTTGTTAAAATTAGTTTCAAAATTTTGACAAAAAGAAAATTGAACTTAATTTTTTCTAGAATTTCTACGAAGTTGTATGTCTTAAGATAATGGCCTTATATGTGGAAGCAAAAAAATGTCACAGTCAATGTGGTTGGTAAATAAACGATTTGGATGATAAATTTCTTGAAGGAGTTGAGAATAGAACATGATAGATAAAATTTATTTGTGTGCTCTTGAAAGAGTTGAAAGAGAACATCTTAGATTATATTTTGTGTGTGATAAACCTCTATACATCTAGTTAAGAGTATAAAATTTCATTTTCAGAAAATATATATTTAGCTAAATTATTGTTTTATCTGAGGCTTATTAGAAGAGGGTGTAAAAAAATGGCCTTTATGTTGTGTAAAAAAAAGAAAAAAAAGAGCTAACTTTGTTGGCAATGCTACTGAGAAGATTAGACTGATCACAATCAAACTATTGGTAGTGCAAAATATGTAGAGAAAATATTCTGATGTCAAGCATGGACCTGTTGAGTTTTAATTTGGAGTGTTTGTCTTTATCAATTTAGTCCTTTAAAGTGTGTGCAAAGATTTAGGAAGATAGAAAAATTAAGCCCAAGATATATATAGGTCCATATGAGATTGTGGAGATGATTGGAAATTTGGCTTGTAGATTGGTTTTACCTGCTCATATGCAGAGAGTACATAATGTCTATCATGTATAATCACTTAGGAAGTATATTGCAGAAGAGTCTAATGGATTTACTGTAGATTTAGTGGAGATACAACTTAATTTGACCTATATGGAAGAACATAAAAGGATTTTGGATTATGATTTTAAGAAGTTTCGCAATAGGAAAATTTCATTTGTGAATATTTTATGTAAGTACGGATCGAAGAAAGAAGTTTACTTGAGAGAATGTTTCAGATATGCAAAAAAGATATCCCAAACTCTTCAGTTAAGGCATCTTTACTTTTATATTAATCATTTCAAATTTGGGTCACAAATTCTTATGAGGGGACATTATAATAACTGAAATTTTAATGATATAATAGTAATAATAATGTTAGAAGTTATTAGTATTGATTTATTTCAGTTTTATGCTATTTCCTATTTTATATTAGAAGCTATTAGTATTTATTTATTTCCTTTCTGGTTATTTCTTATATTATATATTTCCTATTTTATGTCTATTTTTTATCTTCAGGTAGTTATTATGAATTGATTAATTGTAATCTTGGAGATGTGGGTGTTATGTTTCTCCTATTTTAGATTTCATGTAATTTGTATTTATACCCTCTTTCATATTAATAAAAAAATCCACTTAATTCTCAAAATTTACGCGATATCAGATCCTTGAAATACTAGAGTTTTCGATGGAGGAAAAGATCTCTTGTGCCGGGAACTTTTTATTCCTCACAACCGATAATCTTTTCTTTGTTGTAGGCTCCTCCTTTGCCTCTCTCCCTACACGACCTAGTCGCTGGAATTCCTTGCCGCAAGTAGTCGTCAGAATTCTCTNTAAATCTACGTGATATCAGAGCCTTGAAATACTAGAGTTCTCACCGGGAACTTCCTATTCCTCGCAACCGACAATCTTTTCTTTGTTGTAGGCCCCTCCTTTGCCTCTCTCCCTACACGACCTAGTCGCTGGAATTCCTTGCCGCAAGTAGTCGTCAGAATTCTCTCCCCTACAGTCTACTAGTCATCATAACTCTCTCACTACAGGCCTGGCTGCCAGAACTCCTCTCCTTGCAAACTCTAGCCGCCGTAACTCTTTCCTGCATGAACTAGATGTTGGAACTCTCTCCCTGCAGGTCCCTAACTACCGTAACTCCTCTCCCTACAATCCACTAACAACCAAAACTCTTTCCTGCAGTCATAATTCCCTGTTGCAGGCTCTTCTCCGGTCGAATCTCTCACTGCAACAAANCCTAGCCGCCAGAACTCTTTCCTGCATGAACTAGATGTTGGAACTCTCTCCTTGCAGGTCCCTAACTACCGTAACTCCTCTCCCTACAATCTACTAATAGCCAAAACTCTTTCCTGCAGTCATAATTCCCTGTTGCAGGCTCTTCTCCGGTCGAATCTCTCACTGCAACAAAGGGTGTGATTGATTTTGGGGCGCCGCCGGGAGTTTCATTGTTCGCTTCTCTGTCTCATATCTTTGCTGCTGTGATGTAGGTTTAAGGCTCATATTTTTGAAGAAATAAACTGAAGTGAAGGATGGGGCAGAGTAATTGGGAAGCTGATAAGATGCTTGATATTTAGGGCCCGTTTGGGACGGATTTTTTCGCGCGGCGCGGCATCCCCACGCGAATCTCGCCCGTTTGAGGCAACGTTTTTGTCGCGGCGACCCCAACACGCAGCGGAAAGCGGGCCGCGGGATCCCTCCCGAGGTCCGCTTTCACTACGAAGCTTTACCTGTCGCAATTACTCTCCAGTCCTTCCCACCGTGATTCGTCTCCCCCAACTTCAGCGATCACTACAATCTTCCCCCATCTGCTTTCATGAAGATAAGATCGGAGCCCTCCTTCAATGTCGGCTTACGACAAGCCCCATCNAGGCCCGTTTGGGACAGATTTTTTCGCGCGGCGCGGCATCCCCACGCGAATCTCGCCTGTTTGAAGCGACGTTTTTGTTGCGGCGACCCCGACGCGCAGCGGAAAGCGGGCCGCGGGATCCCTCCCGAGGTCCGCTTTCACTACGAAGTTTTACCTGTCGCAATTACTCTCTAGTCCTTCCCACCGCGATTCGTCTCCCCCAACTTCAGCGATCGCTACAGTCTTCCCCCATCTGCTTTCATGAAGATAAGATCGGAGCCCTCCTTCAATGTCGGCTTACGACAAGCCCCATCGTCTTCCCCATTTCCCTCTGCACATAACACTTCCATGGAGTTCAGCGATTCACAGGCTTCTCAACGTGAATGCAAAGGAGAGGGGGCCAAAGCGCAAAAGAGGGCGGCCGAGAAAGTGTACTGCGAATGATGAATCGCCATTGCAGGGTGGTTTTTCTTCTGGATATGGTGGCTCGCGGTGGCAAGGGAGCAGCGGTCCCGGCTTTACATCGTCAGGAGGTGCGTTATTATGCTTCTATNTGAATGCAAAGGAGAGGGGGGTAAAGCGCAAAAGAGGGCGGCCGAGAAAGTGTACTGCGAATGATGAATCGCCATTGCAGGGTGCGGGTTCTTCTTCTGGATAAGGTGGCTCGCGGTGGCAAGGGAGCAGCGGTCCCGGCTTTACATCGTCAGGAGGTGCGTTATTATGCTTCTATGTTGGCAAAGGTATGGGAAGTACTGATCTATTGGTGTCACAATTGTGCGCGAATCGCTGCTTGGAACGTGTTTGTGAATTTGCCGCTGTGAATTTGTTGTTGTCTTGTGTTTCTTGTGGGTATCGGGGAATATCGTGTACATATATAAGCGCTTGTGTGGGGATTATAGTCATGGTTATAGTTATCTATCAAGAGTTTGAAGGTATTGATAGCTGGTTGTGCAAGAATTTGAATATTATAACCCTAGTCTAGAGATATAACGGCAAGACCACTCGACCAATTGTTAGGTGGTGAAAATAGTTAACCTTTCCCTCACTATTCAGTGGTACTATAAAGGTTTTGAATCACTATGTCTTTGTATATGTTTTTCATTTTCTCACAAATCTCTAATTTGTTGATGGTGCTCTTTGTTCTCTTATTTATTGATTTGTGTTTCTTCCTCCGTTTGGAGACAAACTGCATTTACAAAGAACTGAGTTAATCTGATTTGTTCAATAAATTTTTTTATTCTTCTTCCATTTTTTTTCTCTCTTGATGTTTGGTGAATCTGATTTGTTAAACATTTTAAAATTTTCTAATAGCAACCTGCATCAAAGCTGACGCGTATACTACAACTTTGTCTTGAAGGAAATGCCAGGACTGCCATTATTTGCACCATGAGTCATGCCCTTAGCCATGTATAACAATCTCATAGCACACTCTCCTTTGTTTCTTGTGCAAAATAAATTACAAATTCTGCTGACATAGTTATTTTCTTTAATGTGTTTTTTCGGCAAATGTCAAATACGTTTACGTTCGGATATTTTTTAGCAACGTTTACGTTCAGATGTTCATAAACGATGAAAATTTAAAATATATATGTTTGATCATCAAAGCTTGATATTAATAACTTTTACAATTACTAAACATTTTCATTTATTATTTATTTAACACATTCAAGTTCTACTAATTTATTACATAAAAAATTTTACTTATGAAGTTAAAAAATTTTCACTGTTACAACCATTCCTTAAACAATTTTACCAAACAAGGGTAAAATGATCATTTTTTCAGAAACAGCTGCAGAAACCCACAGCTACACCAAACAGACAGCCAACTTCCCCGCAGCTGCTTCCTCGCAGCAGCTTCCTGGGGCAGCGCAGTTGCAGCTGAAAAGCTGCAGCTGTGCCAAACAGGGCCTTATATTCATAACTATCTTTTAAAGTGGAATTTGCAAGCTATTACGAAATTCTTTCTGAGGCAAAGGTTTCAATGGATCGTGTTGCAATCGATGTTCCAAGAGAATTTCTTTTTGCGTTGTGGTCTGTGTTTTGGGATATTCATTGCAAGGGCAAATGATAAGCATTATGAAATAAATTCTTCTTATATAGAGTTTCAGCAAATGAAGCTGAAGAAACTGCAACGCCAATGTCAACTACAAATGCAACAATATCAGATCATGCCACAAAGTCATCATCAGTTGCAACAAAGTGCCTTGACTGGCTATATGCATGAAGTTTGTACAAAGAACTCTTTCTTATTGGATTTTGGGGTATCTACAAAACTTATTGATGCTAAAATGGACTTGCTTTAAATCAATAACTAAAAACTTTTTGAATGGAGCTTTTTTTCCACAGCAGGTCTTTCAGAGCATTTTCTCGCAGCAGGCTATTCTTTGTAGTTTTTTTCTGCAGCAAGCCCTTCTTCGAGTTTTTTCTTGCAGCAGGCTTTTTTCCAAATCTTTTTGTACAGTAGACCTCCTCCAAAGTTTTTTTCCTTGCAGAACATAACTTGCAACTTTCCTTGTAGATTCTCTATTTCCCTGCAGTATTATCTGTGGCATCCTTTAACCTACTTATAGGTACTGCAGAAATTGCAGTCAAAGCAACCACAGTCAACTAGAAGTATTTCTAAATGTCTTTGGGATGAAGCCTTNTTGGAAGTGTGCAAAGGGCTCATTGGCTTCCATGTTGGCTTTAGCCTTTTCTTTTGATATTTTCTATACATTTACCTTTTTGATGGCTTACCATTAGCCATCAAAGTGAGCGTGGGATTCACTTGTTGTACTTTACCAATTTGCACTTCTACATTTGCTACCGTGGCCTACTTTGTCTCCATCTTTTGGTGATAATTATGGATGGAATCAACATCCATAATTGATTTGCTGTGTGTTTTAATATTGCACGAGTTGGCAATGTGTTTTAATTGTTTTTGATTGTCTTGATTACCATTTTCTCCTTTCTCCTTGGATATGCTGTTATACTTCGAATGTTTCTGCTTCTTGTCTTAAGTTCTTAGCTGGATTTTGAGTTTTATATCCATCATCTTGACAGAAATTTCATCAATGAAGGTTATACTGGAGCAACTTCAATTCCTGATGAAGGTTATAATGCATTCTTACCTTAAACTTTATCAGGATTGATGTTTCTTCTACAACTATGTCTTGGGAAGCATGCTTTGGAATTAAACAATATAGTCCCGTACAAATTACTTGAATTCTTGTCTCAACTTTTTCTACAAGATCCATTTCTCTCATTTTTGGACGATGGTGCAAAAATTTTCTTTTTGAATGTGCTCTAAGTTATCCCAGTGAGATTTTGGCTTCTAGTCATAAGCTTCATCATTGAAGGGTTTAATTTGATACATTCAATTGGGTGAAACTATCTTTTGGATATAACAGCACCTACAAGTAGAAAGGCATGATAATATAGCAATGAAATTGGAGAAGAGAAAGTGTCACTATTATGAAGTTTATTGTGAAGGACGAGGGTTGGTTGTAGCTTTTTATTGATATAATCATTTTATAGTTTGAGGATAGAAGTAATTCAATCTTTGGCAATACATTTATCGTTGTATTTGTGAGTTATTAAATTGTGTTTTTTTCTCCTTGTTTTTCTTTGATAAATATTTGGCTCAAGTCTTTTTATATTTACCTCTAATATTGTTGGCTTGTTTCAGGAGTCAAGAAAGAGGAAGAGCATGCCATTAATCCAAGGTTCTCAAGTACCATCTGTTAGTGTAGTTCTTCATTAATTGATATTCT
>JXCR01119200.1:0-14294 GCA_002079205.1 Phalaenopsis hybrid cultivar
TATATATATATATTAAAAATTATAAGCTGCTAAAATCACGGCTTGTGGTGGAGTTTGCGCAGCTACAAACTTTAACAATTTTTTAATGTCACTAAAATTCGGCAATAATTAGGAGAGAACAGGAGATGTGAGCTGTTGAACCATAACGACAGCTATTTCATGGGCCCCACAACAGCAGCAACAGGCTACCAAACAAACAACTAGCTGTCATGGAAGATGCTCTTACCGGATGAACAATCCCATGCAATCCACCTTCCTTTGATGAAATAATCAACTGCTTAACTACCGTTGGATTCTCTTTAAGAATCGCAATCTCGCCAGACGCTCAAGTTATTGGGGTATTTCAATAACCTNGACAACTAGCTGTCATGGAAGATGCTCTTACCGGATGAACAATCCCATGCAATCCATCTTCCTTTGATGAATTAATCAACTGCTTCACTACCGTTGGATTCTCTTTAAGAATCGCAATCTCGCCAGACGCTCAAGTTATTGGGGTATTTCAATAACCTNTATCTTCCTTTGATGAATTAATGAACTGCTTAACTACCGTTGGATTCTCTTTAAGAATCGCAATCTCGCAGACGCTCAAGTTAATGGGGGTATTTCAACGCTCATTTGATCATCATATAATCGACGGCCCTGCCTTTCGCGTAAATAGTGTAAAGACGTTATATATATATATAAGGAAAAATGCCAGCTAAAGCCCCACTCCGGGCAGCAATCAAAACTGCCCGCTGCCCANTCAATAACCTAAAAGACTGCCGGCGGAGATTTATAACGCTCCATTGATCAATCATATACTGGACGGCCCTGTCTTTCGCTTAAATGGTGCAATGTCCTTATATATATATATATATATATACGGAAAAATGCCAGCTAAAGCCCCACTCCGGGCAGCAATCAAAACTGCCCGCTGCCCATCTCCCTTCTTTAAAATCCCTCGCTCCTTCCCTTCCACATGCCTGTCGCATCATTTCCTCTTTTCACGCTCTCTCTCCCTCGCACCAGATCTAAAAAAACCCTTTTCTTCGTGCAGAGATGGAGTCCTCTCTAAGAATGAGGCTCGTGGCCGCCGCCGCCGTGGCCTCCATCGCGGCCTCCTCTCTAGTGCAGTTCGCCTCCGCCGCCGACGCTCCAGCTNTTCCTTCCCTTCCACATGCCTGTCGCATCATTTCCTCTTTTCACGCTCTCTCTCCTTCGCACCAGATCTAAAAAAACCCTATTCTTCGTGCAGAGATGGAGTCCTCTCTAAGAATGAGGCTCGTCGCCGCCGCCGCCGTGGCCTCCATCGCGGCCTCCTCTCTAGTGCAGTTCGCCTCCGCCGCCGACGCTCCAGCTCCTAGCCCTACCTCCGCTGCTGGCATCATCGGCCCCGCTTCCGCTCTCGCATCCCTCTCGGCTCTCGCCATTGGGTTTCTGTTCTGCTGATCTCCGATTCGTTAGTTCGAAGTCAAATATTGGTTTGATGATGTAATACTTCTAATGCATGTATGTGATTGGGGTTGTAATTGATGAATTCTTTCTGGATGTTACTGTGGGGTTCGATTTATTTTGCGGATTTAGGGTTAGGGTTATAAATGTCGGCTATTTTTCCTTCGTCTTGATTTATTTTCTTGATTGTAATTTTTTATTTTATTCATGTTTGGATCCGTCGATCTATTCATGTAATTATATGTTTTGTGATATAATCAGATATTTATTTTTATGAAATTATCTTGTTTGCATATTGTCTTATAAAATTGGCTTGAATTAATTTTAATCTAATTTGAATTAAATTTGAATCCAATTTAAAATAAGATTTATAATGATTCAAATCAAATCAAGATTGTGAAAAAAAAAATTTATTAGGAAATTCGATGAACAATTTAATGTGTTAATGAAGAAGTTGTGTAAGCTTTAATGCTTATGAACAAGTTTTGTTAAAATTTAATTTAATTTTTTGTGAATATATTCAATTAAAATTTGATTTAGAACTTATTTATATTGAATTAAATTTTGATTTTAATTCGTAATGCATAAAAAAGATTAAGTCTTTTTATTTAATTCTCCATTTATCTTGGTGTGTTTATATGGTTTTTTTTTACTCAAATCATTTAGTAGTCTTTCATTTAAAAACTTGTTTTTTTTCTAATTAAGTATGATAAAGCTCATTTAATTAGAAAATGTCATGCTAATTAGTTTGCATAAAACTCACTTTGTTATAANTTCATCTTGTTTGCATACTGTCTTATGAAATTGGCTTGAATTAATTTTAATCTAATTTAAATTAAATTTGAATCCAATTTAAAATAAGATTTATAATGAAAAAAAAATTATTAGGAAATTCAAGGAACAATTTAATGTGTTAATTAAGAAGTTGTGAATAAGCTTTAATGCTTATGAATAAGTTTTGTTAAAATTTAATTTAATTTTTTTGTGAATATATTCAATTAGAATTTGAGTTAGAACTTATTTATATTGAATTAATTTTTTATTTTAATTCGTAATGCATAAAAAAGATTTTAAAAACTTGTTTAATTCTAATCATTTAGTAGTCTTTCATTTAAAAACTTGTTTTTTTTTCTAGTAAGTATGATAAAGCTCATGTAATTAGAAAATGTCATGCTAATTAAGTTTGCATAAAACTCACTTTGTTATAAAATAAATAACTCGACATAACTAATTTTAGTTTGCTCGTTAAAAATTGTTTAGTTAGAAATCAAACAACTTCATAGTACTATTTGTTAATCAACTTGATAATGACATGATTGTCATATAATACAAAAGATTTGTTGAGCTCAAACAAGCTTGATTTAAGCTCTAATCAGACTCGAGCTCAAATTTCATAAACAACCAAGCTGTCCAAACAAAGTCTTGCTCACTCAAACTTAGGGTCTGTTTGGGGCAACTTATTTGGTACAGTGGCGTTTTGAAAACGCACCTGGTCTGTTTGGATAAACTTTGTTTTGACAGCTTAAGTGTTTTCAAAACGTTTGGTAACTTACCCAGTAGATTTTTTTTAATTAACTTATCAACAGATTATTCAATAAGCTGTAGTTGTCCCAGACAGACCCTTAGTTTGTTGTAGACTTACAATTTGCTAACACAAAAGCTTAAATTTTGATCATTGCTTATTTGATGTGATTTTGAATGATCATAATTCAATTTTTAAGAAAGTATAAAATGTGTTTACACGCCACCCTTTCTAACACACTATGATTAATTTTAAAATTGGAATCTTTTAAGAAAATATTTAAACTATATTATTAGAACAAACTTAATTTCCACTTCTAGACAAATATACTCCACAAAAGTGTTAAAGGTTGGCGGTCACCCTCTCTTCACTCCTAAGAAAATCCCCAATAACAATTTGCTTGGTTTGAAAGGAATGGGGGGAGGATGAAAACGATTTTTATTTCTTAGCTTCATTTTATTTATTTATTTATTTTGTTTTTTTTTTCATAATTTAATTGTTTGGTTCCAATGTCATTACTAATTAACAGAAAAATAGTTTTAAAATTGCAAATAAAGGAATTACTATTTATGTAATTGCATTTTTTTTACTCCAATTTCATGAGCATCACATATGCAAATTCTTAAAATTTCATGCACATCACGCATGCAAAATCATGAATCTAAAATCTCCTCTTCGAAAGTCTAAGCTCTCAACTAACACAATAAAATTTCTTGCATATAAATTGGGACCTGTTTGGCCCATCACATTTGTTGTGGTTAGGGCTGTCAAAATGACTCGTTGTTCGAGAACAGCTCGTGTTCGGCTCGTTAGCTAAGTTAACGAGTCGAACACGAACAAAGATTTGTTCGTTCGTGTTCGGCTCGTTTTGGCTNTAGTTAGAAACAACTTCATAGTACTATTTGTTAATCTACTTGATAATGACATGATTATCATCATATAATACAAAAGATTGGTTGAGCTCAAACAATCAGAATGTAAAACGAATCAAGCTTGATTTGAGCTCTAATCAAACTCGAGCTCAACTTTCATAAACAACCTCAAGTCCGAACGTAAGTCTTGCTCCGACTCAAACTTAGGATCTGTTTGGGGCAGCTTATTCGGTATAGCGGCGTTTTGAAACTTGGTCTATTTGGATAAACTCTGTTTTTGCGGCTTAAGCGTTTTTAAAACACTGAAAATAGTGTTTTCACTCCGCACATATTTAAGTGTTGTAGCAGTTTTCTGGCTACGGTCTGATTTTTTAAAAGAAATAAAAATTTGTAATGGCTATTGAACCTAAGTTATCAATAGATTTTTTTTAATCAGTTTATCAACAGATTATTCAATAAGCTGCAATTGTCCCAGACAGACCCTTCGTTTGTTGTAGACTTACAATTTACTAACACAAAAGCTTAAATTTTGATTATAGCTTATTTTATATGATTTTGAATTATCATAATTCAATTTTTAAGAAAGTATAAAATGTGTGATTAATTTTAAAATTGGAATCTTTTAAGAAAATATTTAAACTATATTATTAGAACAAACTTAATTTCCACTTCTAGACAAATATACTCCACAAAAGTGTTAAAGGTTGGCGGTCACCCTCTCTTCACTCCTAAGAAAATCCCCAATAACAATTTGCTTGGTTTGAAAGGAATGGGGGGAGGATGAAAACGATTTTTTATTTCATAGCTTCTTTTTATTTATTTATTTATTTTGTTTTTTTTTTTCATAATTTAATTGTTTGGTTCCAATGTCATTACTAATTAACAGAAAAATAGTTTTAAAATTGCAAATAAAGAAATTACTATTTATGTAATTGCATTTTTTTAACTCCAATTTCATGAGCATCACATATGCAAATTCTTAAAATTTCATTCACATCACTTATGCAAAATCATGAATCTAAAATCTCTTCATCGAAAGTTTAAGCTCTCAACTAACACAATAAAATTTCTTGCATATAAATTGGAACCTGTTTGGCCCATCACATTTGTTGTGGTTAGGGCTGTCAAAATGGCTCGTTGTTCGTGAACAGCTCGTGTTCGGCTCGTTCGCTAAGTTAACGAGTTGAACACGAACAAAGATTTGTTCGTTTGTGTTCGGCTTGAAATACTATTCATCATGTATATATTAATGAGTAGTATTTTTAAAAAAATTAATTAACTACAAGGCTATAAATAATTATAATCACTTAAAAGTATTAATTAACAAAATAAGATAAAAATTATTAAATTAAATTCAAATGATATTTTAATATAAACAATAATTTTTAAATCTTGCCCCAACCTTTAATATCTTATGGTTATGTGATTAGGATTGTCAAAACGACTCTTTGTTCATGAACAACTTGTTTTCAGCTCTCTAAACAAACGAGTCAAACACAAACACATTTTTTTTAACTCAAAATATAAATGAGCCGAACACCGGGGCCCGCTCAAGTTTGACTCGTTTAGAACCCTAGTTGTGGTGCATTTTAAAAATGCAAGCGTAGGCGTTTGGTTTCGACGTTGCGACATCTTTTCGAGATAATTCATAAAAAAAAAAATTAATAAACACACCCACAAGTTCGACCTCGTGGTCCGCATTCCGAGAATCCATGATTTATGTAAGCTGGTTGCTTCCAAATTCACAGAAGGTGGCTGAAACTTAAGTGGCAGTTAATGCCTNTGAAAGGTGGCATATATGTAAAAATTGATTTACGTATGTAAATCTTCTTAATTATATATGAGCAAGGAAAGTACAGAGATAAGAAGTAAAACAACTTCAGCATTATTTAGTATAATCTAGAATGCATTAAGCAATGAAATTCTCTATAAAAAGTAAAACAACTTAATTTCTAACTTGCCATGATTCAATACCACTTCAAGGAATACATTTATTCAATCATTATACTTAACAACAATAAGAGCTTGAAAATTTGCAATCCTTGCAGAAACAAAAACGCCTACTTGGCTAGCAGAGCTTGCATTTTCTTCTTGAGTATGATGTAAAATAAATTAAAAAATTTAATTAGCACTCCAATAATATTTTAAAAAATGTAAACGTCATGCAATTGACCAAAATATGATAAAGAAGGCACAGGCATCCAAGAAAGTAAATACCAAATATCATTAGAATAAAACTTCATGGACTCCTATTTTGAGCAACAAATGCTTTAATACATTAAAACCAAAAAATCATCTCATTTCATACCTAAAAAAAACACTATTATATCATAGTGTATGCTAAAAAATGGTCTGCACGGATCTCAGGGCAAATCAAATAGTCCAGGATAAAAGAGACTGAAATGTCATTTACTCTCCTCTCTAAAGCAGGACTAAATATGTAACCTTTGATATTTTCTACCCCTCCTATCTTCTATAAATAGGAGAGCTTTTTGGNTATATTATGGCTACGTGATTAGGATTGTCAAAATGACTCTTTGTTCATGAACAACTCGGTGTCAGCTCTCTAAACAAACGAGCCAAACAAACACATTTTTTGAACTCAAAATATAAATGAGCCGAACACCTGGGCCCGCTCATGTTTGAGTCGTTTACACCCCTAGCTGTGATGCATTTTAAAAATGCAAGCGTAGACGTTTGGTTTCGACGTTGCGCATCTTTTCGCGATAATTCATAAAAAAAAAAAATTTAATAAACACAGCCACAGCCACGAGTTCGACCACGTGGCCCGCATTCCGAGAATAATGTTTTTGGGGGCTGCCCTATATTTCTAAATGTGGCCAATAGAAGTCACTCCCACCATGATTTATGTAAGCTGGTTGCTTCCAAATTCACAGANTCTGGGCCCGCTCATGTTTGACTCGTTTACACCCCTAGCTGTGATGCATTTTAAAAATGCAAGCGTAGGCGTTTGGTTTCGACGTTGCGCATCTTTTCGCGATAATTCATTAAAAAAAAATTTAATAAACACAACTACAGCCACGAGTTCGACCACGTGGCCCGCATTCCGAGAATAATGTTTTTGGGGGCTGCCCTACATTTCTAAATGTGGCCAATAGAAGTCACTCCCACCATGATTTATGTAAGCTGGTTGCTTCCAAATTCACAGANTAGGGGTCAGAGATGTAAATACATAAAAATTGAGTGGGACGTATGTAAATCTTCTTCATTATATATGAGCAAGGAAAGTGCAGAGATAAAAAGTAAAACAACTTCAGCATTATTTAGTATAATCTAGAATGCATTAAGCAATGAAATTCTCTATAAAAAGTAAAACAACTTAATTTCTAACTTGCCAAGATTCAATGCCACTTCAAGGAATACATTTATTCAATCATTATACTTAACAACAATAACAGCTTGCAAATTTGCAATCCTTGCAGAAACAAAAACGCCTACTTGGCTAGCAGAGCTTGCATTTTCTTCTTGAGTATGATATAAAATAAATTAAAAAATTCAATTAGCACTCCAATAATATTTTAAAAAAATGTAAACGTCATGCAATTGACCAAAATATGATAAAGTAGGCACAGGCATCCAAGAAAGTAAATACCAAATATCATTAGAATAAAACTTCATGGACTCCTAGAGAGCAACAAATGCTTTAATACATTAAAACCAAAAAATGATCTTATTTCATACCTAAGAAAAACACTATCATATCATAGTGTATGCCAAAAAATGGTCTGCACGGATCTAAAGACAAATCAAGTAGTCCAGGATAAAAGAGACTGAAATGTCATTTACTCTCCTCTCTAAAGTAGGACTAAATATGTAACTTCTGGTATTTTCTACCCCTCCTATCTTCTATAAATAGGAGAGCTTTTTGGGCTACCCCCATTTGTAACTTCATTTTCAATAAATAAAATAGGGACCGGGAGCCCCGAGAACACCATATTTCCACCTGGCTGGGGTAAGTCTCCCTCTGCTCCTTTCTTTATCTCCCCTCTCAATTTTCTTCTCTTGGTCCAACGCTCTATTCCTCGGGCACGATCTACCGGACAGATTAAGGCACATACAAATCTGAATTTCAGGAAAATAATACTGATAATTAGACCAGAACTGCTGCTTTCTTCTGCAAGAAGTAGTTCAACATCAACAAAATGTTTACTAGACAAAAACATAAATATTATTTCTAAAAAAATCATTCATACAATGCATCATCTCTTGCATTTCTTCCGCTTCCATCATCTTCGTCGTGTTGAGTTACCCTGGAGGGGAAGGCCTTCTTCGGCTGTAGCTTTGGCAACGGGGAACCTTATATTGCATCTTCTGTAACCTCGCAGATCTCTGCAGATTCTGCTGCCCTTTCTTCTGAGTGTTTTTAGCAGCAGTAACTTCATTAAAAGACTTCTGCAGTGCTACTTTAGCAACCTTATATGTCTCTCAGGATACAGCCCCTTCCATTCCAAATTTAATAGCATCAAGACAAAGATCATTGTACCAAGCTACTCAATACTCCTGGAAACTGAGCCCAGGTTCTGTAACTCTTTCTTCAAGAACTACATTGTTCAGGGCATTCCTTGTCCATCTCTTCAGAACGTAGGCCTCAGGGAGAACACGCACTCCAACAACGAAAAAAACTCGTAAAACATGCCTGCATAGAATGCCGTAACTCTCAAACTTGCATCAATTAAAACTCGTCATTTTATCAGAATCGCTGAAACTAACAAAGTAGCTCTTACAACTATCATCTTCCTTCATCACATTATACTTGCTAACAGACCCGTCCTCAATTTTCTCGACGCAATACCCTAACGATTCGACAAATTCCTCCTGAAACTTCTTGAATACAGCATTTGTATAGATATCTGCCGCCTATCTTTCTATTGGTGATGGTGTCTTCAAAGGAGGCTTAACGCATATGGTAGCAAGGTCTTCCTGGGCTTCCTTCTCGTACTGTGACGACATAGCTTGATCAAATTTTGAGATAAACAGCAGCAAAAAGTTTTTAGTATTGAAGTTTCGCTTGAAAATTTATTCAAGTTTTCTGGCCTTTGTGATGTGGACAATTCCGGAAAGAGCAAGTCCTTCTGGTACACTGAGGCCCAACGAGGACGAATTTCATAAAGAGATTGCAGCCACACATTATCCCACAGGTTATATTTATCGAGGATGTACTCCCAATGAGTTTCGAATTTCTTGATTGTTTCCGAGGCATTGATGCACTCCTTTAATTTGGTTCTTAAAGTAGGATATTTTATATATGAATCACCAAGTATATGTTTGCATCTGCTTAATATGTGCCATTTGCAGAAAAAAATGGCGAGTTTTTGGAAATACCATTGAGATAGCTACTTCCATGGCCATATCCCTGTCGGTAAATAAGAAAACGGGATCACGAGCACCAATCCTGGAAAGCCAAGTTTCAAAAAGCCAAACATAAGAACCCTTAGTTTCATCCATTAGCAAGGCACAGCCAAATGTTACAGACTCCAAATGATGATTTATTCCTCTGAAGGTAACGAAAGGCATCATGTATTTTGTTTTTTTGTAAATAGTATCAAAAGTCAAAGCATCACCAAAGTATTGGTATGACATCCTGGATTTGGAATCAGCCCAGAAAACATTGGTTACGCAATTATTATTATCAACTTGGATGGCATAGAAAAATGCAGGATTCTCAGCTTGCATCCTCTTCAAATACTCCAGAAGACCCTGAGCCTCACCTCCTTCCCCGAAAGGATTGATCCTAATCCCCCTGTTGAAGTTCTTCAAATTATTGAATCCGTTCGGCTCACTAGAAATTAGAGCTTAATTCGGAGAGATCATAGATCTATCAGCATGTGGCCGGACTTAATCAGGCAAAGCAACCATATGAGCATGCTCGGTCTCGAGCTTAGTAACCAGCCACTTACCGTGATCTTTACGGATGACCTCCATCATGGCCATGCACCCTTCCCTTTTGGTTCCCCGCTTTTTCTTCTTCTTTCCATCATCGTAGATTACCCTCTTAGAATGGAAACCTTCCCGGGTGCACACAAACCGTCGCATGATTACCGTGTCGTCTTTTGTTGAAAGTCGTGATTTATTCATTCGAACACCAAATCCCCACGTGAATTGCATAAGCTATGCTAGTACTCCTTAGCCACCACGTCACTGTCAAGCTCCATTCCTATGGCCGGCTCCCTAATGTCATTACCGTCAATGAGGATTAGCGGTGCAGGGATTGAGGCGTTTAATTCATCTCATAAAGCATCAAGAGTCAAAGCCATTGGAGGATCTGTAGAGTTATCATTAAGAGTCATGGCGCTGCCCCTTAGCATGCTAAAATCATCAGTCAAGGTCACTTCCATCATTCAAATCCAGACCTGAAAGAACCAATTATATGATGATTAGCATGTATAATTAGCTGTTCATGAAGATAAGAGTTACGGGAACCACAGGATCTTTTCCTTTGCTCCTCAATTAATACAATTTGAAATAAAATGAATAGCAAATATTTTACATTAAAAAAAAGAGAGAAAAAAGTTCTTGGGATTGAAATCACCAATTTGAATTTTTTTGAATCAACAAACCAAAAGTTGAAAGATGCTCTGTTTTCTCCAGAATGGCGTTTCTTTTTTTTGAATCCAGATTTGCCTTGTGAGGTATGCCCACGGATCGGAGTGGTAGAAACCCTGAGGGAGAAGTGGAGAGAAAAAAATCAAAGAACACACACAGACTTGCCCTATAGAGGCAAACTGGGTTATTCCAAGACTCTGTGATTATATATTGTAACCGAGGTTAAAAGAGAGAATATAGGATATATCTACCTAAATAGTAGGACTAGAGCAAAGAGCCTAAAGAATCCAAACCCTAGAGAGACGAGCTCCNGAAAGAACACACACAGACTTGCCCCATAGAGGCAAACTGGGTTATTCCAAAACTGTGATTATACATTGTAACCGAGGTTAAAAGAGAGAATGGGAGATATCTACCTAAATAGTAGGACTAGAGCGAAGAGCCTAAAGAATCCAAACCCTAGAGAGAAAAGCTCCTAGTACATGCTATAACCCCCCTATTTATAGAAGGTAAAAATACAAAATATAAAATTACATATTTGCCCCTACTTTAATAAGTGCGTTGCAGGAAATTCTTGTCTTTTGTCGAGTCTTTTCAAATGTTTTGGGTCTTCTGGTCGGCAGGTCTTTGGGTCGGTCGTCCAAGTGGTGTTGGTTGGCTATTTTGTCTGGATGAAAGTCACCCTTCGCTCTGGGAAGTCGATCAACTTTGAGAGAGATAGTCGGACGACTATAGGGTCGCTGGTCGACATGCTTGTCCTTGGTGATCTTTGAAGGTTTTTTGGAGAGTTGTTGAAAAAGTTACATTGATACTTGTGAGATTGTTGGGGGAACTAGACCTTTGTTCGGTCGTTGTCGTAAATGTTTCTCCATGGTAGACCTGGGTGGCCCTTTAGTCCTTGGACTGGCCTTCAGTCGATCGGCAGTCCTTTAGTCAGTCGCCAACATTTCAATTGGTTAGTCATCAGATGGCTAGCGGTCTTCAACCGGTTGACTTCATGAGGACTTTTAGCTTATTGTGAGAGGAATGATCCTCAATTTATCTTTATTATGGACTTCATGCAAAACATTTTTGGATGTACAATTTTAGAGTTCATAATTGACAAATTAGTAGTTGTGATCAGAATTGTAAAATTATTTATAAACATTTATATATGAAAACCTAGGTACTCATTTGAAATTTTAGCTTGGTTATTAGCTTGTTTAAATATCCGTTCACTTATCAAAAACAAATCAAGTACAAATCAAGTTCAAACATTGACAAATTTAAACAAATCAAGCTTGAAGAATGTATGAAAGCTTGACACAAGCTCAAGTCGAATATGAACAAGTTATAATTAAACCAAGCTAAGTCCAAAGTATGATATACTCGGCTCGATTACACCTCTAATCTCAAGTCTAGTTTGGTAGGCTCCAAGAAACTCTGACCTTTTCAACGCATAAGCTAGCAGCACTCCACCCAAGAGGATCATCTCCCAATGAATCCTCTCTTGTGTTCTATTCTTTGGTGCAATATGGGTGTTGCATCTCAAGGAGATTTTCTCTCAACAACTTTTTTTTATGAGTCACTTATTAGAATCGTTTCTCCCTAAGGAGGCTACTCCAATTGGAAATTTTCCCAAGTAATCATTCTACTCCCGACATACTTGATTATTTCCTTAGAAGGATGTGCCCCAAACCACCAACAAAGGGAAGTTGACCAGATTCTCTCTGCCTTTTTGGTCAAGTCACTAACATACTTCAGTTACAAAAGCGCATCTAGTGGCTTTATTCTATACACCCGGATGAATTATTAGAATTTTTTCTAAACTAGGAAAGGCAGAGAAGTCGAGTGCTGCAGAGTAATTTGACCCACTTGTATTCTATCTCCACTCCATACCAGGAATAACCCTTCGCAAAATGTTGTGCTACCAGAAGTACAGCCTACAATAAAATGCCGAGCATGATAAAAAGTAAAACAACATTATTTCTATCTTGACATGATTCAATACCACTTCAAGGAATACATTTATTCAATCATCATACTTAACAACAATACAACAATAACAGCTTGCAAATTTGCAATTCTTGCACAAACAAAAATGTCTGCTTGGCTAGCAGAACTTGCATTTTCTTATTGAGTATGACATAAAAATAAAATAAAAAATCCAATTAGTGCTCCAATAATATTTAAAAAAAATCTAAACGTCAAGCAATTAACCAAAACATGATAAAGTAGGCACAGGTATCCAAAAAAGTAAATACCAAATATCATTAGAATGAAACTTCATGGACTCGTAGAAGGCCAAAAATGCTTTAAGATACATTATAACTAACAAATTTTCTCATTCATGCCTAATAAAAACATTGTTATATTATACTGTATACTCAAAAATTGTCTGCACAACTCTCGAGGCAAATCTCATAGTCAAGAAAAAAAGGGACTGAAATGTTATTTACTCGCCTCTCTAAAGCTAGACAAAATATGCAATTTTTTATATTTTCTACACCTCCAATCTTCTATGAATAGGAGACTTTATGATGTATAGGGAAACCTTTTGGGCTTCCCCCATTTGTAACTTCCTTTTTCAATGAATTAAATGGGTTGGAGAGCCCCGGGAACACCCCATTTCCCCCAAACAGGGGGAAAACTTCCTCTTCTCCTCTCTTTCACTCCCCCCTCAATTTTCTTCCCTCGGTCCAAAGCTCTATTTCTTGGGCACGATCTACCAGACAAATTTGGATTCAACACATACAAATCTGAATTTCAGGAAAATAGTACTGATATTTAAATCAGAACTCCTGCTCTCTTCTGCAATATATNTTAACTTCGTCTTTCAATGAATTAAATAGGTTGGAGAGCCCCGGGAACACCCCATTTCCCCCAAACCGGGGGAAAACTCCCTCTTCTCCTCTCTTTCCCTCCCCTCTCAATTTTCTTCTCTCGGTCCAAAGCTCTATTTCTTGGGCACAATCTACCAGACAAATTTGGATTCAACGCATACAAATCTGAATTTCAGGAAAACAGTACTGATATTTAAATCAGAACTCCTGCTCTCTTCTGCAATATATTGTTTAACATCAACAAAATGACTGTTAGACAAAAACATAAATATATTTTAAAAAAAATCATTCATACAATGCATTGTCTTTTGCATTTCTTCCGCTTCCATCTTCTTCGTCGTGTTGAGTAACCCTTGGGGCAAAGGCCTTCTTCGGTTGTAGCTTCGGCAACGGAACCTTATATTGCATCTTCTGTAACCTCGCAAATCTCTGCAGATTCTGCTGCCCTTTCTTCTGAGTGTTCTTAGCAGCAATAACTTCATTAAAAGACTTCTGCAGTGCTAATTTAGCAACCTTATATGTCTCCGAGGATACAGCCCCTTCCATTCCAAATTTAATAGCATCAAGACAAAGATCATTGTACCAAGCTACTAAATACTCCTGGAAACTAAGCCCAGGTTCTGTAACTCTTTCTTCAAGAACTATATTTTTCAGGGCATTCCTTGTCCATCTCTTCAGAACATAGGCCTCAGGGAGAACACGCACTCCAACGACGAAAAAAACTCGTAAAATATGCCTGCATAGAATGCCGCAACGCTCAAACTTGCAGCAATTACAACTCGTCATTTTATCATAATCACTGAAACTAACGATGTAGCTCTTACGATTATCATCTTCCTTCATCACATTATACTTGCTAACAGAGCCGTGCTCGATTTTCTCGACGTAATACCCTAATGATTCGACGAATTCCTCCTGAAACTTCTCGAATACAGCATTTGTGTAGATATCCGCTGCCTGTCTTTCGATTGGTGATGGTGTCTTCAAAGGAGGCTTAACGTATATGGTAGCGAGGTCTTCCTGGGCTTCCTTCTCGTACTGAGATGACATAGCTTGATCAAATTTTGAGATAAACAGCAG
>JXCR01119207.1:8844-30690 GCA_002079205.1 Phalaenopsis hybrid cultivar
TGGAGGGGTGTCCAAGCCCATAAGTAGATCCGTGAACGATCAGGCCCAAAATCGACTTCACAATTATAGATCCAATGTTGATCAGCAGTCCCCTTTGGATGTAGTAATTCAAAATGGCACTTTCTTTAGAAACTTTACCAATCTTCATTGTCGGTAACAGTTTCACAGAAATGAAAAAGTGTCAATGTTTCGAAACGGGATTCAGAAGTGTTGCAGAAAAACTAACATACCCGTTCTCTCTCATTTCCCAATCGTCAGTTTCGTCCGTTAAATGCTGATAAATTTCATTCATCTGGTTTCTCGTTGGGATGAAATTGAAATAGTGGCAGACAGGAACATTTTCTATCATATATAATTCGTTGATCCGAGTAGGAGTGAGAGTGATCCATCTTCCTCGCACATAAACAACTCCTTAGTTGATTTCATGTAAATTTGCATAAAATTCTTTTACCACTGGAACCATCACGACGGCAGTAGTGTAGCACAACACTTCCCATCTTTGCCACACTATTGTTTATTCAATATCCGTCGTGGGATTATTCAATCCGCAATTCACGAATTCTCGTTCTTTGATTAATCTTTTCTTCGTCAGCAACTTGTTGAAGATTCGCTGCGCTTCCACACTAATAATCTTCTGCCGATTGAAAACTCGCATTATGGGGTTATCAGGGGAATTGGATGTCATAGGAATGGAATTGGTAGAGTTTCACTTCATTTTTGGAGGGAAAATATGAATTAGAATTCAAATTTTTGAGTTTAAAAAGACTATTCCTGCCCAAAAATCGTCAAAAACTGCCACTCGAACACAAAAAACTGTCATCTCACCGGTCTCACCATCGGTGGCCTCGAGGATGTCATCGGCCCGCTTTTGTATTAATTTTGTCTGGACTCTCATGAAAAACCGGCAATCGGTGGCTTCGAGGGCGCCGACGGCGCCCAAGGCAAAATTTTCACAGTTTCGCTATGGTCCGAATGCGTTCCAATTTTTAACATGTTTCAAGGGTAAATAAGAATAGTAGAGCTTAATACTACCATAAAATAGGGATAATCTCAAATAAAAAACTACTATAATTACTATAAAACTATAGATAAATATGGGTTGCCTCCCATAAAGCTTTAACGTTGTCAGCCCGACCTATTCAGGTGTTTTTCAGGTTGACTGATCATTAAAATCTCTTTAATATTTGGTCTTTTACCCTCATAATATGGTTTTAATATATGTCCATTTACTTTAAATCTATTTCCGTTTTCTGATCTTCAATTTCAATAGCTCTGTAAGTATAAACTTGAGTCACAGTAAATGACCCTAACCAATGAGACTTCAATTTCCTAGATTTCAACAGCTCCGTAAGTATAAACTTGAGTCATAGTAAAGGGTCCTAACTAACGAGACTTCAATTTTTCTGATATTCAATTTCAATAGCTCCGTAAGTATAAACTTGACTCACAGTAAATGACCCTAACCAACAAGACTTCAATTTTCCAGAGAATAACTTCAGCATAGTATTGAAAAGAAAAACTTTTTGTCCTGGTTCAAAGTTTATTTGGTTAATCTTCCAATCATGCCATAACTTTACTTTTTTCTTTATAAATTCTGTCGTTATCATAAGATTCATTTCTTAATTCTTCCAATTCATTTAATTGTAAAAAACTCTTTTTACCAGCATCTTTCAAATTATAATTGAATTCTTTAATCGCCCAATATGCTTTATGCTCCAATTCTACTGGTAAGTGACAAGTCTTTCCAAAAATCAATCTATAAGGAGTCATTCAATAGGAGTTTTATAAGCAGTCTTGTAAGCCCATAATGCAGTTACCAATCTTGTGGACCAATCTATTCTTCTAAGGTTTACAGTCTTTTCAAGTATTTGTTTAATCTCTTTATTAGAAAGTTCAGCTAACCCACTAGTTTGAGGGTGATAAACAATAGAGATTTGATGAATAATATTAAACTTTTCTGCCAATCTCTGAATATATTTATTCCTAAAATTAGTAGAAATTCTATGAATAATATTAAATTTTTCTACCAATCTCTGAATATATTTATTCCTAAAATGGGATCATCCGTCAGTGATAATCATCCTAAGCATTCTGCATCTAGTGAAAATATTTTTCATTAAAAATCTTGAAACACTTTTAGCTTCACAACAAGGTCAAGCTTGTGCTTCAATTCAATTAGAAACGTAGTCTACAACAATTAATATATATAAGTTCCCAAATGAAGGAATCAATGGTCCCATAAAATCTAATCCCCAAACGTCAAAGATCTCCACTTCCAATATGAAATTTAGAGGCATTTCATTTCTTCTAGATATATTGTCTACTCGTTGACATCGATCACAAGTTTTTATATATCTATAAACATCTCTAAATATGGTAGGCCAATAAAATCCAACTTGTAAAATTTTATAAGCAGTTTTATCAATCCCAAAATGTCCTCCAAATTCAGAATCATGACATTTCTGAATGATCAGCTCAGTTTCTTCCTTATGAATGAATTTTCTTTGTTATTGAAATGTCAGCATAGGTGGCAAAATATCATTTACAATATAGTTAACAATATTAGCATACCATAGTATTTTCCACTCATTAATATTATAAAGTTGTTCATCAGGGAAACAATCTGTAATTTCATTGTTGATGTTAGATAATTCATGGTATTCTAATCTTGATAAATGATCAGAAATTTGATTATCAGTTTCCTTTCTATCAATAACTACAAGATCAAATTCTTGAATCAATATTATTCATCTAATCAACCTTGGTTTAACATCCTTCTTTTGCATCAGATATTTAATAGCAGAGTGATCAATATGCACAACACATTTAGCTCCAATTAAATGAGATCTAAATTTATCTAAAGCATATATAATTGCCAGTAACTCTTTTTCAGCAACAGTATAGTAGTTTGTGCATCATTAAGAGTTTTACTAGCGTAGTATATCACTTTAAAAATCTTTTCGTACATTTGTCCAAGAACAGCTCCAATAGCATAATCACTTGCATCACACATCAGTTCAAATGGTTTCTCCCAGTTAGGTGAAACTATAATAGGGGCTGTAATTAATTTTTCCCTTTAATAACTCGAAGGCATTTAAACAGCTTTCAGTAAATTCAAATTTCTTGTCCTTTTCTAAAGGCATTTAAACAGCTTCCACTATATTCAAATTTCTTGTCCTTTTCTAAAAGTTGGCATAAAGGTTTAGTAAATTTTGAGAAATCTTTAAAAAAATGTTTGTAAAAACCAACATGTCCAAGAAAACTCCTAACTTATCTTACATTAGTAGGAGGTGTTAGTTTAGAGATAACTTGAATTTTTGCAGGGTCTGCTTCCATACCATCTTCCGAAATTTTATGCCCTAACACAATTCCTCCTGCAACCATAAATTGACATTTTTCCCAATTTAGAACTAAATTAGTTCTTTCACATAACTCCAAAACATTTTCAAGGTAATTTAAGTATGCGTCAAATGATGTTCCAAATACAGAGAAATCATCCATAAATACTTCCAATCCATCATCATCAAATGATGTTTCAAATACAGAGAAATCATCCATAAATACTTCCAATCCATCATCAATTAATAAATGATGTTCCAAATACAAAGAAATCATCCATAAATACTTCCAATCCATCATCAATTAACTCCTGGACATCATACATCTCTGAAATGTTGCAGGTGCATTACATAATCCGAAAGGCATTCTTCTAAAAGCAAAAGTTCCAAAAGGATAAATGTTGTCTTTTCTTGATCCTTTGGAGTTATAGCAATTTGATGGTAACCGATATATCCAATGCATTACATAATCCAAAAGGCATTCTTTGAAAAGCAAAAGTTCCAAAAGGACTAGTAAATGAAAAGGCATTCTTCGAAAAGCAAAAGTTCCAAAAGGACTAGTAAATGTTGTCTTTTCTTGACAGGAACAATAAGAATTTGATGGTAACCGGTATATCCATCTAAAAAGCAAAAATATTTGTGCCCAGCACCTAACCACTATCTGATCTAAAAAGGGTAAAGGGAAGTGATCTTTCCTGGTGTCAGTGTTTAATTTTCTATAATCAATGCAAATACACTACCCAGTAACTTATCTGATAGGTGTTAATTCATTATTTTCTTTTGTTTCAACAATCACTCCTCCTTTTTTAGGAACACAACGAATTGGACTTACCCACGCACTATCTAAAATAGGATATATAATTCCAGTGTCTAACTATTTCAAAATTTTCTTTTTTACTACTTCTTTCATTATCGGATTCAATCTCCTTTGTGGATCAACTCTTGGTTTATATTGTTCATCTAATATAATTTTGTGCNATTCAATATATAAGAAAGCATCCTTTTCCTTGTCAAGAAATTATAGAGAATGGATAACATGAATTAGTTTAATTTATATTGTGCCAAATAGGAGCATACCTATTCTTTACCCTTTGGTCCAGGCATAAAGAACATTGACTAATACTATGCTTGATTACTGATTCTACAGCTAGGCTGAGAGGATACCAGCTCTCACTTTGGAGCTCCCACGCTCCCCTCACCTGAGGCCTAACATCTACACATCAGCACCCAAACGATAGGACCAAATTGGGATTTTAGTCTATCACTCTAAAATCTCCAATTCTATGCCCGATAATAATATTTTCCTATTTATTTGCACCTAACTTCCAAGGGCTTTGACCTCCCTGAATCTTGGATACCCGATAATTTATTTCCCTATTTATTTGCACCCAACTTCTAAGGGCTTTGACCTCCCTGAATCTTGGATGATAATAATATTTTCCTATTTATTTGCACCCAACTTCCAAGGGCTTTGACCTCCCTGAATCTTGGATCCTTCACTTTAGTTATAAAACTCAACATATTTTAACAAATCAATTAGCCAGATTGAAAGTAAATTAAGATCGAAATTCACTTTAGTTGTAAAACTATATTTATTTGCACCCAATTTCCAAGGGCTTTGACCTCCTTGAATCTTGGATGTAATCTTCACTTTAGTTGTAAAACTCAACCATTTCCCTATTTATTTGCACCCAATTTCTAAGGGCTTTGATCTCCCTGAATCTTGGATGTAATCTTCACTTTAGTTGTAAAACTCAACATACTTCCAATGGCTTTGACCTCCCTAAATCTTGGATGTAATCTTCACTTTAGTTGTAAAACTCAACATATTTTATTTTGACCTCCATAAATCTTGGATGTAATCTTCACTTTAGTTGTAAAACTCAACATATTTTAAAACCTCCCTCAATCTTGGATGTAATCTTCACTTTAGTTGTAAAACTCAACATATTTTAACAAATAATTGGTCAAATTGAAAGCAAATTAAGATCAAAGTGAAAAGATCATCACAATTTCTTAAACATTATTGGCCAGATTGAAGGTAAATTAAGATCAAAGTGAAAAGATCATCACAACTTCTTTAACATTTATGACCAGATTGAAAATAAATTAAGATCAAAGTGAAAAGATCATCACAATTTCTTAAACATTTTTTTGACCTCCATGAATCTTAGATGTAATCTTCACTTTAGTTGTAAAACTCAACATATTTTAACAAATCAATTGACCAGATTTGAAAGTAAATTAAGATCGAAGTGAAAAGATCATCACAATTTCTCAAACATTTTCATGGCTTCAGTAAATTAAGATCGAAGTGAAAAGATCATCACAATTTCTTAAACATTTTCATGACTTCACCATTCGGTTGTAAAACTCAACATATTTTAAACAAATCAATTCCAGATTTGAAAGTAAATTAAGATCGAAGTGAAAAGATCATCACAATTTCTCAAACATTTTCATGGCTTCAGTAAATTAAGATCGAAGTGAAAAGATCATCACAATTTCTTAAACATTTTCATGACTTCACCACCCGATAATTTATTTCCCTATTTATTTGCACCCAACTTCTAAGGGCTTTGACCTCCCTGAATCTTGGATGATAATAATATTTTCCTATTTATTTGCACCCAACTTCCAAGGGCTTTGACCTCCCTGAATCTTGGATCCTTCACTTTAGTTATAAAACTCAACATATTTTAACAAATCAATTAGCCAGATTGAAAGTAAATTAAGATCGAAATTCACTTTAGTTGTAAAACTATATTTATTTGCACCCAATTTCCAAGGGCTTTGACCTCCTTGAATCTTGGATGTAATCTTCACTTTAGTTGTAAAACTCAACCATTTCCCTATTTATTTGCACCCAATTTCTAAGGGCTTTGATCTCCCTGAATCTTGGATGTAATCTTCACTTTAGTTGTAAAACTCAACATACTTCCAATGGCTTTGACCTCCCTAAATCTTGGATGTAATCTTCACTTTAGTTGTAAAACTCAACATATTTTATTTTGACCTCCATAAATCTTGGATGTAATCTTCACTTTAGTTGTAAAACTCAACATATTTTAAAACCTCCCTCAATCTTGGATGTAATCTTCACTTTAGTTGTAAAACTCAACATATTTTAACAAATAATTGGTCAAATTGAAAGCAAATTAAGATCAAAGTGAAAAGATCATCACAATTTCTTAAACATTATTGGCCAGATTGAAGGTAAATTAAGATCAAAGTGAAAAGATCATCACAACTTCTTTAACATTTATGACCAGATTGAAAATAAATTAAGATCAAAGTGAAAAGATCATCACAATTTCTTAAACATTTTTTTGACCTCCATGAATCTTAGATGTAATCTTCACTTTAGTTGTAAAACTCAACATATTTTAACAAATCAATTGACCAGATTTGAAAGTAAATTAAGATCGAAGTGAAAAGATCATCACAATTTCTCAAACATTTTCATGGCTTCATGTAAATTAAGATCGAAGTGAAAAGATCATCATAATTTTTTTAAAATTTTCATGGCTCCAATAAATTAAGATTGAAGTGAAAAGATCATCACAATTTCTTTAACATTTTCATGGCTTCACCAATTCAAATTACCAAAAACATTTTCATGGTTTTGCCAATTATTCACTTTAGTTGTAAAACTCAACATATTTTAACAAATCAATTGGGCCAGATTGAAAGTAATTAATATTGAAGTGAAAAGATCATCACAATTTATTAAACATTTTTATGGCTTCACCAATTCAAATTACCATTTCAAAGGTGAAACTCAACATATTTTAACAAATCAATTGGTCAGATTGAAAGTAAATTAAGATCGAAGTGAAAGATCATCACAATTTATTAAACATTTTTATGGCTTCACCAATTCAAATTACCATTTCAAAGTGAAAATATCATCACAATTTCTTAAACATTTTCATGACTTCACCAATTCAAATCACCATTTCACAAATCTAAGACAATGAGAAAGACAGAGAAAACTACTCAGAACTCATGGAGAAAATACAACAAAACTCAGAATTCATATGATAAGGAGAAAGACGGAGAAAACTACTCAGAACTCATGAGGAAAATACAACAAAACTCGGAATTCATATATAAAATCAAAGTCATACAAACTACAAAAAGTAAATAACCTATCTCTAAATTCTCTCCAAGAACACTCCTTGAAGTTCCTCTAAATCTCTTCCTTTCTTTATAACACACAGAATTCTTCTTCGAAGTAGCAAGGAGGAAGAAATATCTCACTTTCCCTCCACTCTTACAATTTCTCGAAGAAATCCTCACAATTGTTACACACCCAATGAAACCTCTCTAACCTCTAGGGCCTTTCTAACATCCAGGACCTCCAGCGCCTCTTAAGTTTCGGCCAAAATGTTCTTTTAAAGTTGTGGATGAGCTTTCCCAAGAGTTACCTAAGCATCCCTTCAAAATTTGGCCTTATCCAAAGCTTGAGTAGGCATTAACCGTCAATCTCACCATCGGCGGCCTTGGGGGCACCGTCGGTGGGCTTCTAAAAAATTTTGTCTTGTAGTCTCAGGAAAAACTCACCGTTGGTGGAATCGATGGCGCCGTCGGCGACCTAGTTTAAATCTTCACATTTTGGTCCTTTTCGCTCCAATTCACTCCTTTTTGTATTTTTTTGCTCCAATTACCCTAATTCATCATTCCTGCAACAAAACATCAAAAATACCTTTCTTTAAAGTGTAATATCATTAAAAAAGCATAAAATAGGTATGAAAATCTAAACATATTTTCCTTTGGTCAGTGTTTCATCTTGCCAATTTTATTATTTTAGGGCTTACATTCATATAAAATATGTATGAAAATCTTATATTTTCCTTTGGTCAGATCTCTTCAAAATGTGTCTTGATTCGATGTAATTGCCTAAGAGACACATACTTTCATGATAATTTTCGTCAATGGTGGTTACAACCACCTATTAAGTCAATGGGTGCCACAAAAACCTCTTTAAAATTCATGAAAACTGATTTTACTCATCTAGTAACTGCCACTGGCGCTTAAGCGCGGGGTCTCGGTGCTTAGGCGTAGCCTTCTCTATCTACCCAGTGCTTAAGCGCAGGATCTGGTGCTTAGGCGCCAAAACTCTTTTGCATAATTTTTCACCTTTTTGCTCCAAATTTGTTCTTTTTGACTCATTTAAGCATTTTTTTTATTTTTACTTGTATCTGCAAGAAAAACACAAAAATATCTTCCATTAAAGCACAATATCTCAAAAATAGGTATTAAAATGTGTATAAGAACACTATAAAATTTAGGTGTATTAGTTAGCCATATCCAAATGATCACCTTGAGTCATTTGAGTCAGCGGTCTACCTATTGAGGATCACTTAGACACTCAAATGTGACCTCTTCTTCACCAACCTAAATGTATTAGCTCTTAAGTGGTGTAGAAAACTACCACCAAGAGTAATCACCTCCTTTGTTGATTTGAGGAAGATGTTTATGAAGAAATTTTTTAATGCCCAAAAATCACAGAAGAGTTCACAAACCTAACTACATATAAAGCGGGAAGCATAATGAGCTCTTTGCTCATTTATCACTAGATTCTAGAAAGACATGTTGGAAGTTTAAGATGTAGAACCAGTTATCACGCACACTACCCTAGCCCAAGGGCTAAAGAGGCATCCAGTGACCCGAAAACCTTGTTGGATTGTTAGAGCTGGAAAACAATCACATTTTGACCGAGGAGTTTAACTCTAACCCCATAATTATCATGGAAAAGCAATCACAATTGATTTGAAGAGGAAGTCTCCAAGAGATGATGGAAGGAGACTGAAGGAAGACAAATGTTCCTCTGCAAGTCGTATTACAAAAATAGTAGGTTGTTTCAAGGCAAAAAAAAATTATCTGATAGGAATGATAACAACAGTCAGAGGCGTTACATTGTCCAATAGTCAGCTTACTATTATGAGTGACCAACTCTTAACCATTAAAAACCAAAAGTTACCTTATTGAGGGGCCTTTTTGGCTCAACTAGTGCAAGCTACCCAAAATAAAGATTACTTCAAACATTCACCACCGATCAGAATACCAAGAAGTGTTGCACATACCACTTAGACCTTGACAATGACAGAGAAAAATGTTGAAACCTTTATAGTCAGACGGACATGTTGATAAGAGCTGACAACCTCAAGGAGTTCATAACATCAGGAGCTATCACTGAGCAGTAGGGAAAGACTTCTATAAAGGATAGAATAGATGTGCGGGTTTGAGCTTATGCTATCCATTTGACCATATTCGTACCGACAATCTTTGGAGGTGGAAATTCATCCTAACAAGCCAATGAAATAAGGCTATGAACGAGTGAACTGTGTGCAACTGTCGTTATTATGATAGTCATCAACCATTCACCTTCATAGACATTGATCTACCTTAAAAGGTGAACCTCTACAAAGATGTCATCATCATCATAGCCATGATTAATATGTTATGGTTCTTTTTAAAACTCAGAGTCACCAACTTGGCATATTATCGCCTTATAATTCTTATTTCCAAATAGCCCTCATTATTGAACCATTAAGATGATTCAAAGAAAGAAGAAAACAAAGAATAGGTTAAAATAAAGAAAAAACCAGGAAAGTAAATTAATTTAAAAATAGCATGGAGAACTTACATAAAGTTATGTCAGTGCGATAGGTAAAAAGTTTACGTTTAAATAATGGTTAGATCAAAATAACTTGAAACACATAACCACATGGAAATCCCCACATATGCACCCAAAAAACTAAAGAACCAAAATTATGTATTTTATTATGCAGTCATGAGTAACTCCAAAAGTAATGTGTCACATTGGTTAGTTACATCTTATTGGATTGACGGTCGCCAGATTGGGAAAGTATATTTTTTTTAATTTAATATATATATTATAATTTTGGAAAGTAACAATTTAATTTTAAAAATATGAGACCGAATTGATTTCATATAGAAAATATTTTCAATAAGCAAGCACAACATCATAAGTAATTCATCTATCCCAAGGAATATACACATTACTTGCTAATGAGGCTCAATTAAAAAAACTAAAAAATTTGTGACATCCATTTTAGTCTGTGAACCCATTAATATTGACCGATAACTTTCTCTTATCTAATATAAAATATTAGACACAGTTTATATTAAGTTGGGTTCTAAAGTTTTCTATAAGGGCAAGCCATTATAGTTAATTACATCTTAAATGACCGAAGACACCTAAGAAAACTCTCGATTTATATCAGAAAATACAGTCTTCAAGAATTTTAAAGTTTAGAACTTTTCATAGGCAGACAAAGGAGCATCAAATGAGAAAAAGTCAAGTTTGGAATATTTATTATGGAATCCAAAGGAAGAAAAACTAAGTGATATCACGGATCCTGAGGAGAACCTCAGTGACTTCACAAGCTATCCTATGGTCTGGCTTCAATTTTGAGGAAAATTTATTAAATTTTTCATCTTACCAATTAATATTATTTAGGCCTTACATTTGCATGACACAATCATACAAATAGCCTAGAAGATAGGAGAGTTTATGTCATGACAAATGACAACCTAAGAGCCTAGAGCGAGTTATGGCTTAAATTGCACAAAATGATTGTGCAAAGGCCTAAAGATGAGTTGAGGATTTATATCATACTAGATGAGCTACCTCAAAGTCCTATGAGGTACCTTAAGACTTATACATCATGGACTATCACAGCATGATCTTACTATCGTTTCATCTGACAATCTAGAGAATCAAACTAATCAGTAATGGTAATGATCTTGTTATGAATCAATGACATTTCCTTATTTATATTCTTAATTTATTCTAAGATACTAGCCAAAAAATTTGCACGTCAAGATATTGATGATGTGGAAGGGCGTGAAGATTGATCCATATAAGAACTTCCTCTATGTGCCACATAAAGTATGATGTTGTCAAACATTAAGATAGACTGGTCCATGGGCTTCCAGGGGAGAATTATCTTTTCCCAACTTTCATAAGGAACCTGGGCTTGACTACAAAGTTAGAAAATAATAACAACGTGTCCAAGCCCAATCATAGATCCATTTAGTGCAACTCCGATGATGGATCTATAAATAAGCGCCCCCACATCAATAAGTTTTTTCATCTGCATACAATAGTTGAGGATTGCACTTTCCTTCGTTACTTCCCTGATATTCGTGGTAGGAAGCGATTTGATAGAAATAAAGTGTCAAGGCTTAGATGATGAATTTAATCTTGTAGTAGGAAAACTAAGCTTAGAATCACTTCTAAATTTCCAACGTTCATCATTGTCTCTCGGGAATCTAAAGAACTCAGTCAAATTGTCTCTAGTCATAGTGAAGTTAACAAATTTGTAAATTGGCACGCCATCCACCAAGAACAACTCATTGATCCTTTAAGAATAAAAAGGTACTAACTTACTTCAAACATGAAACAATCCATGATTTAATCCATGAAGATTTGCACAGATATCCTTCACGAAAGAGATAACAATAATTATAGTAGTGTAGCAAAATACTTCTCAATGCCTCTGCGCAATAATTGCCTCATTTTGTCCTCCAAGAATTATGGTTTCCCCTAATCACGTGGAATAATAATAAGAGCGGTGATTAATCTTCTTTTAATAACTTGAAGGCATTGATGCACTTCTGATTAAAATCAAGTAAGACAACTTTTTTCTAAAAGTTGGCATAGAGGCTTAGTAATTTTTGAAAAAAAATTTAATGTGTCACTTATAGAAACCAACATTTCCTAAGAAATTCCTAACTCCTTTCACGGAGTAAGAGGAGGAAGTTTAAAATTAACTTGATTTTTTGTCGGATCTACTTCCATATTATTTTCAAAAATTTTATGTCCAAGTACAATTCCTCCTATAACCATAAATTGACATTTATGACATTTGAGAAGTAAATTAGTTTCTTCACTGCATTTTAGTACTTTTAACAAATAATTTAAACATGATTCAAATGAAGTACCAAACACTAAAACATTGTCCATAAAAATTTCTATTCCTTTCTCAATTAAGTCTCAGATAATGGACATCATACACTTTTGAGAAGTTGCAGGTGCATTGCATATTCCAAAGGGCATCCGTCTAAAAGTAAATGTTCCGTTAGAACTGGTGAATGCGGTCTTTTCATGATCCTCAAAAGCTATAGTAATTTGGTGATAACTGGTATATCCAACCAAAAAGTAGAAATATATGTGCCCCTCTAGCCTGTCTAATATTTGATATAAAAAAGGTAAATGAAAGTGATCTTTTCTTGTGGTGAGATTTAATTTTCTAAAATCAATGTAGATTCATCGTCGAGTGACTTGTCTGGTTGGAATTAATTTATTCTTTTTATTAATAGGTATAGTCACTCCTCCTTTCTTAATAACATAGTGAATAGGACTAACTCAAGTACTATCTAAAATTGGATAAATAATTTCAACATCTAACCACTTTATAATTTTTTTCTTAACAGCTTCTTTTATTATAGGATTCAGTCTCCTTTGAGGATCAACCCTTGGTGTTTGATTCTCTTCCATTAAAATTTTGTGCTTACAGATTGAAGGACTAATTCCTTTATTATCGGCTATTATTCATCCAAAAACTTTCTTATAATTTCTTAAATTTTCCATTAATTGGTGTTCTTAATCTTCAGTCAGTTCTGAGGATATTATAATAGGTAATGTAGATGAGTTCCCTAGAAAACATACTTAAAATGCATAAGTAGAACGTTCATCTCTAATTCGGAAGGTTTCTTAATTAAAGGATTAAAATATTTGTTGTTTTCACTCGTGCCCAACAGCTCAAAATTTTCTTAAACATAACTTACATCCTCATTAATCTTTTAATTATTTCATCTTTCAGATCAATTTCTTCTTTATATTTAAATTTTGGTTGTTCCAATTTATCTTCATAATGTTCTTTGAAGTGGTTGCTACTTAGATGATTGATAAGTTCCATTCTAAAGCATTCATCCCATTTTTCCTTTGTTGGATATTTCATTACTTTTGATATATTAAATGTCACTTCTTGATCGTTGACTTTCATGGTCAACTCACCTCTTTAAACATCTATCATAGCTCTTCCAATAGCAATAAAATGTCACCCTAAAATGATTGGGATTTATTTATCTTCCTCCATATATAATACAATGAAATCAATAAGAAAGATAATTATATCCAATTTTACTAGCACCTCTTCTATAATCCCCTTTGGGGTTGATCAAACAGCTAACTGAAGAGTTACAGAAGTGGACAAGATTTCTTCTAAGCCTAACCTTCAAAAAATAGATAGAGGCATAAGGTTAAAGCTAGCCCTTAGATCACATAGAGCTTTCCCATAAAATTTATATCCTATTGCACATGGAATAATAAAGTGATGAGGGTGGATTTAGTGTGTTAATTTTATAAATACTTTTCAATATTAAAAAATATACACGGCAGATACAATAACAAAATATGCAATTAATCCCAACAAGATAACTTCAATTAAAATAGTTTCATCTTTTAATAATTTTTAAATTGCTAAATCTCCTTTACTAAGAATGCAAGTATACGTATCATTCAAGTAATAAAGGGCTCTAATGGAGTCCTAGAAATGGATCCCACAGGGAAGTTGGAAATGCCTATAAATAAGTACCAAAAATTATACTGTAAGTTACTATTTTAAAACTAAAAAAAGTAAAGTACAAAGTTCAAATATTAAATAACAGGTGAATGCTAAATAAAATGCAGTTGGAAGACAAAGTTAACTAAACTAAATGCTAAACTTTCAAAAGTAAATTTATGAAAATTCAAGCTAAGATGTTGTGATGGAAAGTTCAAATTTAAGAAAGCAACCTTCCCCTTTTACAATGAGTATATGATTCGTGAAGAAATTAAAATCATTTGAAAATATATATAAAAACTGTTTTATGCCAAATAAGAGCAATCTTATTCTCTACCCTCTTCTGAGTGTCTAAAGAACATTGTCTAATCCAGAGTTTTATTTCTAATTTCGTGGTTAAGCTTGGAGGATAATGGCTACCACTCCAGAGCTCTCACTACTCCCTCCCCTGAGAGCTAACAATCCGCATCAATTTTCAATCAACTGTACCAAATTAGTGATTTTAATCTGTCACCTTAAAATCTCTAATTCTACATCCAAAAAAGTAAAATTCCCTATTTATTTGCATCCAATTCCATGATTAAAATACTCTCCCATGAAATCAAATGTAATTCTCCCCATGTTGTAGAAATCATAGCTCTTTTGGACAAATGCTTCTCAAAACATTTTAACATTTCAATTGGTCAGATCAAAAAGTAAATGAAGATCAGAGTTCAAATCATCACAAATTATTAACATTTAAAACCGTATAAAATGAAATCAATTCTTTACAAAACCATATTTCAAAGTAGGGAGAATGATAAAGAAAACTACTCAAAATTTATGAGAAAGATACAATAAAACATGGATTTTATTAACAAAAAAATTTACAAAACAAAACAAATAAAAGATACAACTTATCTCACAATCCTTCCCAAGCAAACTCCTAGAAGTTCTCTCCAAGCCTTTCTCTCCTTTCAATCTCTCCCAATTCTCTCTTAAAAGTGTAATGAAGAAGAAATCTCTCACCTTCCCCTCTCCTCTTACAACCCTAGAAGACAATCTCCAAGCCCTTAACTTTCTCTCTCTATCTCTTCCTCTCCTCTTACAATCCTTGAAGAAAATTTCCCAGCCCTTGACTTTCTCTCTCTCTCTAACTCATGCCACACACCTCTACTCGCCTCTTTTTCTCCTACTCTTCTTCTATTAAAGGTTGCCTCCCTCAAAAAAGAATTTAAAATTCCCTCCAGAATTATATCCAAGTTTCAACTCTTTTGAATTCAATTGACATGTCCATTGATCCAAGAGACATATCCTTTCATAAAAGAACCTTCCAAAGTGTTGAGATGTTTTGAATTACTCCAAGGGGTGTTTAGAACAAGTGTCTCTTTGAAAATTTGCGCAAAATTCATCTCAAGCCGCCTTAATTCGCAAAAAGTCGTCTCTGGCGCATATGACAACAAATCTAGCGCATGCGCCAACTCTCTATCAAATGGATCATCTGGCATGAATCTGGCGCATCATGTACAAGTTTACTAAAGACCGCATTGTTCTAAGCTTTGGCGCATCTGGCTTTGATCTGGTGCATCTGGAGCCGATTTGCTGCATCTGGTGCCAATCTGGTGCATCATGCACTAGAATTCAAAATTTCACTATTTTGGCTCCAAATTTCATCCTTTTTTTGCTTATTTTGCTCCAAATGTCTAAAATTGATATACCTGCAACAAAAACATAAAAATATCCTTCTTTAAAGTGCAATATCACAAAAAATAAACATAAAATTTATAGTTAAAATAACATATTATTTTGATGTATCATAAAGCTTCCCAGATCTTTTAGTTTTTGAAGAAGTTTCTTCAGAATTATTGTGGTACACTCTTTAGTGAGGGAAATAGTCTCATTGTCTATAAACTTCTTTTTCTTATTAAGAATATCCTTCATAAATTTTACATAGCTCAACATTTGTTCCAGAGCTTCAGTAAATGGAATATTAATAGTAAACTTCTTAAATATTTCGAGAAACTTTAAAAATTATTTATCTAATTTATGTTGTTGAAGTCTCTGAGGAAATGGAGGTGGTGGTTGTTATAAATTATTTTTTATTAGAGAAATAGGTTTTTCTAGGTCTTGAGGAATGTCTTCATCATTCTTTTCAATTTCCTTACTCTCTTTCTCAACTTCAATCTCTTTTGAATCTCGCCTCCAATTCTCTTTCACTTCTTAATTGGACAGCTTTAAATTGTTTTTTGTTCTGGCCTGTCGGCACAATTTTAGGGGTATCGTCCTGTGGAAGCTATCGGTCGCCAGAATGGAAATCTTTACGTTTGCTTTGGAAGGGCATTTAATTTATATACATATATATAGTTTAGAAAAATATGAAATCAAACTGATTGCATATCTTTCAAAGTTTAGATGAAAGAACACTACACCTCAAGCTATGTATCTATCTCGAAAGCTAAACACAGAACTTCATAGTGAGGTGTCGACGCCCGGATCTTGTCATTTGCAGTCACCGCCAATTCTCTCATTGTTGTCATGATGTGTGTCTTTTGGTTGAAAGGAGTTGCCACTCTATTTATCTATTCCCTATTTTCCAATTTACCTTAATCTTTTGGATCAAGTGAAAGATCCTCAAGTATTAAAGGAATTAGGAAAAAGGGAAAGGGCAAAAAAATGATAGAAAATAAGAGAAATGTTGGGTGGTAAACTTATGGAGAAGGACTCTAGAATGTCAACTTCTCATATAAGGAAAACCACATAAAAGGTTTGATAACCAGAGATTTTGGTTGATCACCTATTCTAAATTCTTTGTTTTCTTATAGGAGCAAACTCCTATAGTTAATTACATCTTAGGTAATTTTAGATTTATCTAAGAAAACTCATGATTATTGTTAACATTTTTTCTTCTAAGAAATGTCATGGTCAAGGAAAGAAACATCAAATGTTTTATTTTTAGGGTGATAGATTTCTAATAATCTGATTCTACCTTAAAGGTTTTGTTTTGTTCATGTCATGTCATGTCGTTTTATTTTTGTTTTGTTTTTGTTTTTGTCATGTCGTATCGTTTTTTTTGTTTATATTTTTGTCATGTCATGCCGTTTTTGTTTATGTCATGTCATTTTATTATTATTTTGTATTTATTTTTGTCATTTTGTTTGGTTTTGTTATGTCATGTCATTTTGTTTTGTTTATATTTTTGTCATGGCATGTTTTTTTTTTATGTCATGTCATTTTGTTGTCTTGAAATTCCGCTTTTGAATGTCGTCCTACAAAACAGAGTTAGCACACCCTATAACATGCAAAGGAAATCTAAAGCAAAATTTTGTAAAAATACAAAATAGAACATGATTAGCATAAAATCATGTCTTCAGATTTATCAATTTTAGTTGGCCATTTAATTGATTGAATAATTTTTAAACAACCCGGTCAATATGTCTATGGCTCCGTCGTCCCGGGGCCGCAAAAATATTCTGATTTACGTAGTCTGAAAGGTGTTTAAACCAGGACTAGAATATTCTTGATAGCAACCATAGATTGCGTCGTCCAAGTAATCTTCATAAATCTGAACACAGATGTTCCAATTTAATTTTTAATATCTTTTAAGATGAATTTTATGTCGTTTATGTTGGTGAGTTAGATTTTAATGATGTCATTTGTTTTAGGTCATATGTCGATTAGACCTGAGAGAGTTTAATTGAAAACTAAGATTTAGATTTAATGTCGGTGAAACTGAAGATGATTTAGGTTCAATGTAGGTAGAACCTAAAGTTTTAAGTCCAATGTGGATAGGACTCCAGATGTTCTAGGTTCAATGTAGGTTGAACCTAAAGATTGGAAATGGTTTAAGTCCAACGTGAGTAGGTAATTTAGGTTCAATGTAGGTAGAACCTAAAGATTGGAAATGGTTTAAGTCCAATGTAATTAGGACTTAAGATGGTTTAGGTTCAATGTAGGTAGAACCTAAGGTTTGAAATAGTTTAAATCCAATGTGAGTAGGACTTAAAGTAAATTAGGTTCAATGTAGATAAAACCTAAGAATTGAAATGGTTTAAGTCCAATGTGAGTAGGACTTGGGATGATTTAGGTTCAATATGGGTAGAAACTAGAGTTTTAAGTCCAATGTGAGTAGTAGTTAAGGTGTATTAGGTTCAATGTAGTTAGAACATAAAGATTGGAAATGGTTTAAGTCCAATGTAATTAGGACTTAAGATGTTTTAGGTTCAATGTAGTTAGAACATAAAGATTGGAAATGGTAATGTGAGTGGGACTTAAGGGGTTTTAGGTTCAATGTAGGTAGAACCTAAGGATTAAAAGTGTTATAAGTTCAATGCATGTAGTACTTAAGATAATTTAGGTTCAATGTAGGTAGAACCTAAGGCCAATTTAGGTTCAATATTGAACCTAAGAATTGAAATAATCTGAAGTCCAATATGGTTAGGACTTAGAATTGAGTTGATTTAAGTTCAATGTAGGTTTAACTTAGAGTTTAAATTAATTTAGGTTAACTTGAGTTGAACCTAAGAGTTTGATTTGGATCAGGTTCAAGTTGGTTGAACCTGAAGGTTTGAATTGAGCTAGGTTCAAGTTGGGTTGAACCTACGGGATTATGTTCATGTTAGGTTGAACCTAAGTGTTTGAATTGACTCAAGCCTAATGTAGTTAAGACTTAAGGGTTGAGTTAGGTTTAAGTTGGGTTGAACCTAAGTGTTTTTATTGATTTAAGTCCAAGTTGTGTTGAACTTAAGAGTTTGAATTGACTAAAGTCTAATGTAGTTAAGACTTAAGGGTTGAGTTAGGTACAATTTGGGTTGAACCTAAGAGTTTGTGTTGATTAAATTTTAATGTAGTTAAGACTTAAGGGTTGAGTTAGGTTCACGTTGGGTTGAACCTAAGAATTTGAATTGACTTAGGTTCAAGTTGGATTGAACCTAAAGGTTTGTGTTATCTTAAGTTCAATTTGGGTTGGACTTATGAGTTTTAGTTGAGTTAGGTTCAATTTGGGTTGAACCTAAGGGTTTGATGTTCACTTAGGCTCAATTTGAGTTGAACCTAAGTTAAAGGTTTGATTTAGGTTCAGTATATATTGAACCTAAGGTTTGGTTAACTTGGGTTCAAGTTGGGTTGAACCTAAGTTTGAAGTTGAGTTAGGTTCAATTTGGGTTGAACCTAAAGTTGATGTTGACTTAGGTTCAATTTAGGTTGAACCTAAGTTAAAGTTTTGATTTAGGTTCAATATATATTGAACCTAAGGTTTCGTTAACTTGGGTTCAAGTTGGGTTGAACCTAAGTTCTAGGTTTGATTTAGGTTCAATATGGGTTGAACCTAAGGTTTAGATTTTGATTTAGATTCATTGTAGGTTGAACCTAAATTCATTTTAGGTTCAATGTGGGTTGAACCTAAGGTTGGATTAGACCTAATTGGGGTTAGGTCTAATTATGGTTTAGAGGCTACTTAAGCCTAATGTAATTAAGACTTAAGGATTAATTAAGTCTAATTAGGGTTAGGCTTAACTATAGTTTAAAGGTTGTTTAAGTCTAATGTAAATAAGGCTTAAGGATTAATTAAGACTAATTAAGTTGACTTAATTATGGTTTAACGGTTGTTTAAGCCTAATTTAAGTAACGCTTAAGGATTAATTAAGTCTAATTGAGTTGGACTAAATTATGGTTTAAAGATTATTTAAGCTTAAATTAAGTAAGGCCTAAGGATTAACTAAGTTTAATTGGGTTAGACTTAATCATGGTTTAAAAGTTGTTTTTAACTAAGTCTAATTGGGTTAAACTTAATTATGGTTTAAAGGTTGTTAAGCCTAATGTAAGTAAGGCTTAAGGGTTAATTAAGTATAATTAATTTAAACTTAATCCTGGTTTAAAGCTTATCTTAAACCTAATATAATTAAGGTTTAAGTTGATTAATTTGGTCTAATTAGGGGTTAGACCTAATTATGGTTTAGGGTTAATTAAACCTAATGTAAGTAAGGTTTAATTAGATTAATTAGGTCTTGTCGGCACTATTTTTGGTGTGGGGTTTGCCCGTAAGAAGCTGTCGGTCATCGAAATTGAAATCCCCGTTGCCCGCTTCGGAAGGACGTTTTAAAATTTAATGAAGTCAAACTGACCCCATAATTTTCATAGTTTAGATAAAAGAGCACTTTATCTCAAATCNCAGGTGCTAAGAAATTTAACCACATCTTAGCCTTATCCCTCAGTGAAAAAGGAAAAAGTCTAAGTCTAACAACATCGTTTGAAACTCTGTCATATTTAAAAGTAGCACATAGTTCTAAAAAACTAGTGAGGTATAAATTTGGATCTTCATTTGGTGTACCTCCAAAATGATTGTTTTGTACCATTTGGATAATAATAGGTTTAAGCTCAAATGAATTAGCAGCTACATCAAAATTTAGATAGAATAAGTGAATTTCATCTGCTGTAGGACTTGCATAATCTCTTAGGGGACTAGGTTGGTGTTCATTCTCTATTCCTTGAATCTCATCTACTGTAGGATTTGCATAATCTCTTAGGGGTCTAGATTGGTGTTCATTCTCTATTCCTTGATTGTTCATTTTGTTTTCCATTGTATCAGAATTTCTAGGTTCTCTTCTTAATTTTCTAATTCTTCTAACAGTGTGTTCTAATTCTGAATCGTAGGGTATAAGATTTTCAGGTCCAAATTTACACATACAATTTGAAATAAGTACTCAGTAATATAATTAACTTAACTATAAATATAAAAATAAGTTGCAATTTAAGTAAAAATTTTCTAATAATCCTAATTTGTCTGTTACTTTATTTGTAATTTTACTCACTCCCTCAATCACTCCCCGGCAACGGCACCAAAAACTTGACCGACTTTTTTTGTAAATCGACAAATACAAAAATTTAATGGCGCAACTAAAAGATTTAATTTCCAGCAACGACATCCAAAGACTTGATCGTGACTTTATAGATGTGTCTGATTTGATTAAGATGTATAAATAAAATATTCAATAATGTTAAAGTCAAATTTGTCAACGCAAGTATACGTATCGCTCAAATAATATAGGGCTCTAATTGAGTCCTAGAATTACAGTCTAAGACTTTAGAAAAGCAAGACTTTAATCATAACAACGACGTTCAATTTGCTTATCTGTCACTAATAAGCAANGTTTTATGTTTGTGATTAAATTTTGAGTTGTCATATATTTTTGAAATGTTGTGGGGGTGATTTATTTTTTTTCTCATGCAGGTATGTAAATACAAGCATAAATAAAAGTGCAGTAGAAAAGTACAAGAAAGACTATAAAATGCTGTAAACTGTAAAAGTGCAGTAAAAGTTAATTAATGTAAAAAAAATTACCCATTTCCCATTTTGATTCAGCCTAAATGTTCATTAAGGCCAAAATGTCCAAAATTACCATTTTGCCCCTAAGGTTTCAAATTTTCATAATTTGTCAAATTCAAGGTTAAAATGATTTTAAAATTTTTTATGTAACCTTATTGATAGGTCAATTAAGACATTAGAGGAGATAATGTGAATTTTCACAATTTAATTTNCTTTGTTTGTTACAACTTCTCGGGAGAAGACAGTTTTCTTTGGAGGTGTATAATAAACAACATCTTCATGAATATCAATCTCATGTACTGAAAATGGCCGGGATCTCCTTTAATGCAATATTCTTGTTTTTCTTTGTAGTATTTGATGCATTGGCGTAGAGACGTTTAATGCAATATTCTTGTTTTTCTTTATAATATTTGATGTATTGATGTAGAGATGACGGAACCATATTGTTTTCATGAATCCAAGGTGGACCAAGCAGAGCATTAAAAGAGGTCTCGGCATCGATGATATGAAATTTTGCGGTTGTTGCTAGTTCTCCAACCTTCATAAGTAATGTGATTGATCCAAGGGCTCTTTCTCCCTTTTGGTTGAATCCTCTTAACATCATCTTATC
>JXCR01119207.1:61700-99356 GCA_002079205.1 Phalaenopsis hybrid cultivar
ACATGAATTTGGGTTTTAACCATGTGGGGGCTCACAGTTTTGGGCTTTTGGCTTGGGTTAAGGNTATTTAATTAATACTCAAAACAAGCAAATAAGTCTAACAATTAAATTAAATCTCTAAAAATCATGAAAATTGGTCCAAGTGGTCCACTTACCTAGGTGAACCTCCAGGATAGAAGCTTTGTTTTATTTGAGTTATTAAATTTTCATTAAAAATTCCTATTTTTGCATTAAAAATATTTATAAAATTAAATAAATTCAAAAAAATCATATTTTCTCCTCTGATGTTTCAATTAACCCATGAGTTGAGCACTATAAAAGTTTTGAAGTCATTTGAGTTTGATTTAATCAATTATGAAGTGTTAAGGTCTTAAAGGCAATAGGGTAATTTTGGAATTTAAGCCTTAATTAATATTTACGCTAACTAAAGAGTAAATGGGTAATGAATGAGCTTAATTGACATGTCTTAATGATTAAAATTTGAAAGAAAAATGGTAGCAACTAATCTCACTTTGGTCTCATTAAAGATAAATTTGTAATTTTTTAAATTGTTGAAATTTTGAAGAATAATTAAATAAGAAGATAATAAGGTGAGGGGTTTGACTTTGGAAGATCATAACCCACTAACTTAAAACCCTAACTAATGGTTTTAAAATATNAGAAGCAAATTGAAAGAAAATCTAACGATATTTAAGGGTTATCCACGGATTTGCGTCCGAGTTACGTCTGATATTTTCCACCTGTAAAACTAGGATCGACAATGTTAATTCCGTCAATTTTGCTTTGAAATATTCCGATGAAAATAGCTTGCGTCGGTTTTTGTGTAAGATTTGTTTAGTCTATACGTGTGTCAACATTAGCATCTGAAAGCATCAAACCATAAAAAATATCGTTAGATTACCATCAAATTTGAGGCGGATAATATCGATAAGCGTTNTTTAGATTTATTGGGATTTTTTAGGAATTTTTGGATTTTTGGGTCATGGAGGGGTATCTTGGTAATTTGGTCATTTTTGGAAGTTTTGACAAATTTGGATGTATTCAAAGTGTTTGAAATGGATTTTAATCAATTTTGGGTATTTTGGCAAAAATGTGGGAATTTTAGCCAAATTTGGGTCGCAAGGGTAGTTAGGTAATTTGGAGGTGCCTCGGGGCGAAAGACCAAGTTAGACATTTCACATAGAATTGGATAGATTTCCGTTCTAAATGAACCATGGGTTAATGTATTGTGAAGATATGTTGTACCCTAGTTCCAAGTCAACACCCAGGGTCAATCCTAAAGCCAAGTAATCCTATAGGGATTCTTCTTGAATTCTCTTATAATGATAGGGTCAATTCTAAAGCCAAGTAATCCTATAGGGACTCTTCTTGAATTCTCTTATAATGATCCAAGGTCAACCCTAAAGCCAAGTAATCCTATAGGGATTCTTCTTAAATTCTCTTATAATGTGACCCTAAAGCCAAGTAATTCTATAGGGATTTTTCTTGAATTCTCTTATAATGATCTTATCACTAAATGCTAGGGTTAAGATCAATATGAGGAATTTCAAGTTGAGTAAAAAGAAGAGTTTTGAATTTCTAATGATGGTTATATCAATATGTGAAACTTCAAGTTGAGTAAGAAGAGTTTTGAATTTCTAATGGTGGGGGTACCTTTTCTAGTTTTCTAAGACTAGTCAATGAGAAAGTCCTATGGCTAGACCTAGGATACTGAAGAAGTTTCTAGACCTCAACCAAAAGTGAGGTCAAAGGCTTTGAATTTCTAATGGTGGGGTACCTCTTCTAATTTTCTAAGACTAGTCAATAGGACTCCTATGGCTAGACCTAGGCTACTAAAGAAGTTTCTAGACCTCAACCAAAAGTGAGGTCAACCGCCCATACCACAGGTTGATAGGGCATACCATAGAAGATTGCTTCAGCTTAAAAAACTGACTTTGGCCAAAAGTTTGTGACTTTCATTTTTCATTCAATTTAATTCTAACTTTTTCTCCAATACCAATATTTGACTTAATTTATAATAAATGCAATTGTGTAGGATTATTATCTACTAATATATAATACACTTTCCAAACAAAATAGTAATACATAGACATATATGTATGGGTTGCTCCCACAAAGCGCTTGGTTTAACATCGTCAGCCCAACACACCATTTATTTAGTTGGGTTGACTTAATATTAAAACTTCTTTAAATTGAGGTATGTACTCTTCATAATAATACTTTAACGATGCCCATTGACTTTAAATACCTTTCCAGTGTTAGAATCTTTAATAACTGTTGTTCCATAATTATAGACTTTAATCAATTTAAATGGTCCTAACCATCCGGGTTTCAGTTTTCCTGGAAAAAATCTCAATCTTGTATTATATAATAGAACTTCTTACCCAAGTTCAAATTTCTTCAGAATAATCTTCTGATCATGCCATATTTTCATTTTTTTCTTTATAGATTTTAGCAATATCATTTGCTTCATTTCTTATTTCCTCAAGTTCATTGAGTGTAATAATCTTTTCTCAAAAACTCCTTTTAGATTAAAATTAAATTCCTTAATAGCCCAAAATGCTTTATGCTTTAATTCTACTTGCAAGTAGCATGTTTTTTCAAATATCAGTTTATATGGGGATAGTCCTATAGGAGTCTTATAAGCAGTTCTATATGCCCATAATGTAATATCTAGTCCAACAGAACAATCTAATTTATAAGGATTTACAGCTTTTTCTAAAATAAGTTTAATTTCACGATTTGATATCTCTACTAGACCGCTAATCTGAGGATGATAAGCAGTTGAGAATCTATGCATAATATCATATTTCTTAATTAATTTTTTGATTCTCTTATTCCTAAAATGAGATCCTCCATCAGTAATGATTACTCTCGGCATTCGATATATTGTAAAAGCATTTTTAATTAAAAATTTAGAAACACTCCAAGCATCACATATGGGTACAATAATAGCTTCAATCCATTTGGACATATAATCAACAACAAGTAATATATATAAGTTTCCAACTGAAGACAAAAATGGTCCCATAAAATCTAATCCCCACAGATCAAAAATTTCAACTTTCAATGTGTAATTTAGAGGCATTTCATTTCTTCTAGAATTATTTCTTACTCGTTTACATTTATCGCACATTTTAATATGTTCATTGACATCTTTAAAAATAGTTCGCCAACAAAATCCAGCTTGCAAAATATTATATGCAAGTCTATTTGTTCCAAAATGTCCTCCAAATTCAGAATCATTGCATCTTTCAATTATTTGTTGAGTTTCTTCATATGGCACACATCTTCTAATAATTAGATCCTTACATTATTTATATAAATATGGGTCATCCCAAAAAAAGTCTTTTGAATCATATATAAATTTCTTTAATTGTTGATTTTTCATATTAGGTGGAAAAATTTCCCTTACTATATAATTCACTATATTAGCATACCACAGTACATCCATTTCATCAATATTATATAGCTGTGCATCAGGGAAATTTTCTCAAGTTTCGTTTGCAAAATTTATTAATATTTCTATTTCTATCCTAAACAAATGATCAATTATTTAATTATCATTTCCCTTTCTATCAATCACAGTAAAATCAAACTCTTGCAATAGAAGTATCCATCCTATTTGATTATCATTTCTCTTTCTATCAACTACGATAAAATCAAACTCTTGCAAAAGAAGTATCCATCTAATTAATCTTGGTTTAACATCTTTGATTATCATTTCTCTTCTATCAATCACGATAAAATCAAACTCTTGCAATAGAAGTATCCATCTAATTAATCTTGGTTTAGCATCCTTCCTTACATTAAGTATTTAATATTATAATGATTGTATGCTCTATACATTTGGTTCCAATTAAATAAAGTCTAAATTTATCAAAGGCATGAACAAGAGCTAATAACTCTCTTTCAGTAGTAGTATAATTAATTTGAGCATCATTTAGAGTCTTACTGGCATAATATTTAACTTTAAAAATTTTATTGTGCCTTTGTCCTAATACAACCCCAATAGCATAATCACTAGCATCGCACATTATTTCAAATGGTTTCTCCTAATCAAGTGGTACTATTATAGGTGCAATGGCTAATTTTTTCTTTAATAATTTAAATGCTTTTATGCATTCTTCATCAAAATCAAATATCATATCTTTTTGTAAAAGTTGGCATAGCGGCTTAGTTATTTTTGAAAAACTTTTTATGTAGCACCGGTAAAAACCAAGCATGTCCTAAAAAACTTCTCACCCCTTTAACATTAGTAGGTGGTGGTAATTTTTCTATAAGTTGGATTTTTGTAGGATCTACCTCCATTCCTTTTTTAGAAATTTTATTCCCAAGCACCATACCTCTTGTAACCATAAATTGACATTTTTCCTAATCTAATACTAGGTTAACTTTTTCACATACTTCCAGAACTTTTTTCTAAATTATTAAGACATAACTCAAATGAAGTCCCAAATACAGAAAAATCATCCATAAATACTTCCATTCCATGTGCTAATGAATTTAACCAAGCCTTGGTTTTATCCTTTAGTGAAAAAGGAAAAAGTCTAAGACTAACAACATCATTAGACACTCCGTCATATTTAAATGTAACACAAATCTCAAGAAAACTAGCAATATGTAAGTTAGGATCTTCAATACATGATCCTCCAAACTGATTATTTTGTACCATTAGGATTTAGGCTCAAATGAATTAGCAGCAACATCAGGATTATGAATAGTCAAGTGAAGTTCATCTGCTGTCGGATTCATATAATCTTTTAAAGGTCTTTATGGATTCTCATTTATCGGATATTCTAAGTTATTTTACATTTCTTTTAAAATTTTAATTTCTCTTTGTTGTTTTTAAATTTTTTTAATAGTACGTTCTAACTCTGAATCGTAAGGTCCTAAGCCTTCAGATCCAATATTTTGCATAAACAAGTAATGTAAGCAAAGTAAAATTCTTTTTTTTGGATTTTTGATTTTTTATATTTTTTAATATATTTAATAGTTTATATATTATCTCTAACTTTCCTAATTTATCTAAACTATTTAATTTAGCTAAATTTAACTGTTATCTTCACCGGCAACGGCGCCAAAAACTTGATCCTGACTTTTGTTATGTAAGGATTTATGAAGTTGGCACAACTACAGCGCCAAAAACTTGATCTTTATATGAAAAGTAAGTTGTGTAAAAAATATATATAATTATAAGAAATTAATAATGAGATTCTATGCAAGTATATGTATCATTATCAAATAATAAAGCACTTTCTATTTAAGCCCCGAATATCGATCCCACAGGGAAGGTGTAAATTTGCAAATATAAGTTTTACTAGGAAATTTACAGAAAATCAAACGAAATCACTGTCACTAATTTTAAATGTTGAGATGTTACCAAAACTAAAGTACTTAACTCTTAGCAAAACAGACATGCAATTTTTAAAAAGTAAATACTAATCTACTAACTATGTTTATGTAATGAAGATTTCTTATGTGAAAAAACTTCATTCCCACTGCAATGAGATTCTGGTGAAATGAGATGAGATGAATGTTTGTAATATGTATTGTTCCAAATAAGAGTAATTATAATTATCTACCTTGATACAATGCATAGAAAATCATTAGCTAATCTTATGTTTAGTCGCTAAATACGTGGCTAGGTTAGGAGGATACCAACTCCCACTTCCCTTAACCTGAAGGCTAACTCTCGCTTTAGTTTTTAAGCACTAAGACTGAATTAGGGATTTTAGTCTGTCACCTTAAAGATTCTCCAATTCTACACCCAACAAAGAATATTTACCTATTTATTTGCACTTAAATTCATGAACAAATTTCTCCTCGATGAAATCAAATGTGATCCTCACTCTGTTGTAGTACTCATACTACATTTCCCGGATCATATGTTTCACAACATATTTTAACAATTTAATTAGCCAAATTGAAATGTAAATTAAGTTCGGAGTCAAAAAATCATCACAATTTATTTTATATTTTAATATTGGCACATCATATTATCTCTTCATTTCATCATATCTCATAGTAGAGGGAAAGATAGAGGGAACTACTCAGACTTCATGAGAAAGATATGACAAAACACAAATTTCAGAGTAAAAAGAAAGATGGAGTGAACTACTCAAACTTCATGAAAAGGACACAACAAAACACAAATTTCATATATAAAATAAAGTTCATACAACACTAATAAACAAATAAAACTTATCTGAAACTCTTTCTCAAAGCAAATCCTTTGTAGCCTTTTCTTAAAAATGCAGGAAGAAGATATCTCTCCATTTTCTCCTTCTCCAACACTCTTACAGAAAGTTTCACACTAAATCTCACCACAAAAAATCTACACTATAAAAGAAAAAACACTAATGGACTCCAATGTGGTGGTGTAATCAAGATGGATTATGAAGAATGGCGAAAATGGAGCGTGGAGGAACGTCTTGAAGCGAAAAGGAGTTAATTTCCTAATGAATTTCGGCCCCATATAAAGCCCAAGGTCAGTTCTGAGTAAAAATTTAAGGTGTTCCGTTGTTTTGCACCGTCGGCGCTGCCCTTATCGCCGTCGGCATTGAGTACTTCTTCAAAAAAGCCATTTTGACTCCAAATTCCATTTTTTTTTGCTTTAAGTCCTAAAAATCAACAACCTGCAAGAAAACATCAAAATATCTTCCATTAAGGTGCAATGACACAAAAAATAAGTGTAAAATATGGGTCTAAAAATGCATATATTTTTTGTGTATCAATAATGCAAGGTTGAGATTATCTCCATGCAAACTTAAGTCTGGGTGGATGAGCCCATTTGTTGTGATGAAAGTTTTTCCCTATGGAGCTGTGGATATCAAAGATCCTAAAACTAATAAAATATTCAAAGTGAATGCTCACATGCTGAAATCCTACTTTTTATGTGACCAACTTAAATCAAATTATTTTCTAATGTTGGGTCAACCAGAATAAGCATTGGTTACTTCGAGCTAGTGACGTTAAACCAAGCTCTCTATGGGAGGCAACCCATAGTTATCTTTGTTTTTATTTTTATGTTGTTGTGTGTGATTTAGAAAATTCTGGTAGTATTCTGACCATATATTGAGTTAGTAATTATTCTAAGACCTTAAAAGATGACTCAGATATGTTAGAATGAATATTTGGATGTTAAGTTGACCTGTGTTAAATTGAGCATTAGCGCTTAAGCACCAAAATCCGGCACTTAAGCGTGACAGTTAAAAAATATGTGCAAATTTGGTTTCTAGAAAATTTAACCGCAAATTGGTTAACTTGAACATGTGAGAGCATTTCTAGGATGTGCCTAGGAGTTACAGGAAGAGTTCTAAACATATAAATAGAAGGATTATGTAAAGATGTTCATGACACCTCCATTTAACCCTAAATTTTAAGTAAAAAGAGAGTTTTTGAAAAATGTCTTCTTGGGAGAGTGATTTGAAGAAGGAGGAAGTAATGAGAAAGAAGTTTATTATTCAGAGTGTGCAAGAGATATATAATGGTTTCCTAGTCGTTAGTATCGAAGGAATAGAGGAGAAAATCATTATAATTGTGGCTAACGTGGCTTCAATTGAAGTAAAAGTGACTGAATTTAATGCACATTTGGATCATATGGGATGGCAACTTAAGATACAATTTAGTCATACCAGTTTTTTAGAAGAAGCAGACAAGGCAATGTATCTGAAGAACAAGTGCATTGAAGAAGATTTAACCAGAGTTATTAATCACCATCGAAGGAGAGACCAACGATAGGCCAGAATTTGTTCCATCAACTAGAGGGTGGAATTAAGTTCATGATCTAATGTTTATGTGTGTAGTGTTTGTTTATGTTAAGTGTTTTAATATGTGTTTTATGTTATTAAGATCTAGTATTATGTTCAGGAATTTTCTCATCCAAGATTATTTGGATTGAGAATCTATGTATTTGAAAATTTTTGTAATCATTTATTAATTAATATAAGTGTTTTCTTTATGTGAAATTTTGTGTTATTTAGTCTTGAATTGAATTAGTTAAGATTGTTGAATCTTTAGTAAGAGAAGAAATAAGAGGGGAGGAAATAGATATTACAATGTTTTAAGACCATATAGAGTTGGTTGACTTAGGCTAGATGTGCATTTCATTTAAATTGAAAAAATTAAAATTTATGCATTGGCACTTAAAAGCGCTAAGAACCATGCTTAAGTGCTGGCTAAACAAAAAGACAAGCGCCTAAGTGCCGAGCCATTTGCACTTAAGAGCTAGTTCACGAAAATCGGCTCCCCCCCNTGCACTTAAGAGCTAGTTCACGAAAATCGGCTCGCGAACGGGTTAAAGTGAATTTTTTGCCCTAAAATCTCCATTTATTCCCCAACTTCATCTCATACCTTTAGTTTTCATGATTCAGAGAGCTAGGGCATTATCTTAAGTGAAGATTTCTTTGTGGTTTCAAGCCAAATTTGTTCAATTTGATCTTCTTAAGGTAAGAGCTTCACTTCTATGCGAAATTTTTTTAATTTCACCATGTATTTTGAACACATTCATGAGCTACCCGAGAATCACTATTCATGGTGAAAACATGAGAAAAATTTATGGAAATGCATAGATTTATTAGTTTAAGCTTTTAGGAGTTGACTTTAGTGAATTGGAGTTGATTATGGAATTTATTTTGAATTTTATACATTTTTTAGAATGTGGCACCAAGAATGAAGAGAAGCAAGGGAAAAGCTCCATTTGATTCAAGTAAATTTGTTAGTTTGAGAGCTTAGGATCGATAAAGTGATGCACTGCATTCAAGGAAATTAATTCCTGAGCAATATTTTAAAAGTTTGGGATGAGCTCTAGAAGAGTTGATTGTTTGCTGCCAGTGGGAGCAGTTCTGTTCTTTTTCTACTATTGTCGTGATTTCTGAGGTACAAGAGTTATATGCGAATCTCTTTGAGGTTGATGAACGAGTCATAGAGAGGGGGAAGACAGTACCATTTTCTCCTGAGGAAATTCATCAGGTTTTATCATTTACCCCCAAGTACTTTGTGTTTTTATTCAAACTATAGTTCTATTGAGGAGGATCTAGACAAAATTATTTCATATTTGACTGCTGAGAGAGGGTTATGGAAGATTACAAATGAAAGAAGAGTAAACTTTTCTACTTCAAAGTTGGATGCCACTGCAAAGGCATGACATTATTTTATTTCTGCTCGTCTGTTGCCTACAAATCATTTAAGTGAGGTGACTCGAGATAGAGCAACCTTGAACTATGATATTCAGCAGTCCAAGCCTATTGATATTGGAGGATTGATTTATGGAGTTATTACCAGTTCAGCTACCACTGCTACTACTGCAGGTTTGGGATTCCCATCCTTGATCTTTTCTTTATGTGAGCAGCCTAGTGTTAGATATGATAGATATGAGGAGATCTTACAGCCACTGAAGCCCATTACCAGCGTGAATGTGAAGACTTATTCAAATCATTCTATTTTCGGTTGGAAGGGTGGATCCTGTAGTAGTTATGTTGCCTCCACCTCACATGCTTCTACATCATGGGATCTGATTTCTGGATCTGATTCTCAATCACAGCTCATGGAAAGGATATTGAATAATGTTATTTATACTAATGAAATTGTATCAAATTTATAGCATTTTGCAAAGCATATGGATGGTTATATGAAGAGACAAAGTGATTATGAGGAAGAATAAAACATAGCTATGGAGCATCTAAATAGAGGTAATCGGGATGTAGTATTTCCTCAGTATCCCAGATATCCACCATATGAGCCTATAAATATTTAACGTAGTAACAATAGTGATGAAGAAGAGAGTGATGATTAGTTTGAATCTTTAGTTATATTTTATTTTTTTAGTTTTTGTATTGTCATGAACTGTTGTTGGTCTAGTATTATGTACTTTTTGTTATGTTTTTAATTGTGATTGTAAAGACTGCTAATTTTTGTATGTTGTGTTTTGTTTCGTACACCTACTGTGACGTATTTGTGTATAGTTAGTATGTTTTAGTGATAGTAATTCTCTTAATTGTATTATTGTATTTAGTTAGCGTTTGTTGAACTTAATTCTGAAATCTTATAAAGTTTTAGAATTTAGTTAACTTGCTACTTAACTCTACATGTTAGTGTGGAAAATGCTAAGTATTGTGTAACTATCTTTAGTAGGAAAAATTGTATTTTTGAAAAAATTTAGAAATTTAGACCTTTTATTTTCAAAACTTAAATTTATTTTATTGAAATTAATTTTCAAAACTATTAGTATGGCTTTAAGTGAAAGAAAAATATCAATTCTTTGCTTTAGGAAAGGAAGAGTGAATTCAAAACCATTAAAGGCTTATCCAGATATAATAATCCTTGCCTAAGAAAAAGAAAGAAGAAAAACAAAGAAAAAGAAAGAAAAAGAAAAAGAAAAAGAAAAGAGAAGAAAAAGTTGAAAAAGGAAGGAGAAGCTTGAGGATTAGTGCCTAATCAAAAATTGGTTCCACATCTGATCTTTTTAAAGTATAAGACTTGAGAAACTCTTAAGCTTAAGAATATAATATAGTGAGTAAAAATATGCTTAATAAAAATTTTTTAAGTGGAGATGATAAAATGCCTAAAGTCTATATTTTGAAAATTTACAATATTTCTGAATTAGATAGGAACACATATTTTCATATTTCTTAACATGAAAAATTTCTAAACTTTAAGTTAGTCTCATTTACTAATATTTTTTTCTAAATTGGACTACTATAGTTCTAAATCAAAATTTTGGTAACTCCTAAAGAAACTCATATACATTATCTACTTGTGTTGGGTTTTAAAGATTGAAAGGTCACTTGAGGACAAGTAACATCTTAAGTTTGGGGGATTTTAATACACCTAAAATATATAGTATTTTTATACACATTTTTATACCTATTTTGAGATATTGTGTTTTAATGAAAGGTATTTGTGTATTTTTCTTGCAGGTACAATCAAATGGATGAAAAATGCTAGAAGGAGTGAAAAAGGGTCAAATTTGGAGCAAAAATGAAGAAATGTGCAAAAATGAATTAGGGTGACTAGGCGCCCAAGTCTGACTCCTAAGATCTAGAGACTCCGCGCCTAAGCATCAGGTACACCTTGCTTAAGTGCTCGAATTATGTACTTGATGATATATTTAGTTTGAGCAGATTTTTGAAGAGGTGTTTGATGTAACCCTTGATAAAAATGTGGGAAATTGCCCATGGACACAAAAATTCATTCAATTGGCTTATGAGGAGACAACTTCTATAAGATTCATTAAATGGAGATATTTTTTTAAGAGAAACGAAATCACCCCTTAGATTTTCTTAAGAAACTAATTAGATTTTCCATGAGAAGAGGTCGGTCACCCATCAAACTTTACAGTCATCATACATATAAGTAAACTGCCGCCGTCGCCACCCACCACCTTTTCTTTTTATTTTGAGTTTTAGTTTGTATTGTGAGTGAAGGAAGAAAATTCAAAGGAACTTCAATACATTTTATGGAGGGGATTTGAGATAAGTGTTTATATTTGCGACTGTACTTGATTTTAATTTTGATTTCTTATTTGTGTGGATGATTTCTACTTTTAAACTCATGTGTGGTTGTGTTTTCTCCATGGATTTTGAGTAGTTTTTTTATCTTTTTCCTTAAAATGATAAGTGGTTAAATATTTAAAGGAAGTTGTGTGAAGTATTAGGCTTCAATGTTGGAAGAAGTTGTGATGATTTCAAACCTTGCACTTCATTTACTTTTTGATTTGACCATTTAAGATATTAATACATGTTGTGAGAACATGTAAGATCTAAGATGGTATTGTCTCAGTTAACAAGTGGTTAACATCACATATTGATTTCATGAATGAGAATGTAGTTCATGGGGTTGAGTGCAAATAAATAGGGAAATAAAATTTTAAAGGGTGTAGAATTAGAGGACTTTAGAGTGACAGGCTAAAGCCCTCATTTTGATTTATAGTTTTATGTTTTGATACGAGATGTTAGCCCCCCGGAGGAGGGAAAAGAGGGAACTTTAGAGTAAGAGCTTGTATCTTCTCTGCCTAGCCGGTCTTCAAGACTACTCAAACTATAGATTAGTCAATGTTCTTTATAGTATCATTAGTAAGGGTAAATAATATTATTGCTCATATTTGGCACAACACATTTAACATACTTCCACAACAGAATTTCTATATTTATCACTAATTCATAAATAGGAAAAAGATATTTTATTTATATTACCTTCATTTTGCAAGTATTTTAGTTAAGTTAATTAGTTGCTTACTTTATTTTCAATTATAAAAAATTATCAAAAAAATTGAACTTTCATTCCTATTTTATCATCTTAAGTTTAAGTAAGAATATATTGCTAAGTAAATTTTGTTATCTAAATCTAGTTCTCCCCATGGTTTCGATATTCAAGACTTAATGAGAAAGTTATGTATTACTTGTAATGATACGTATACTTGTATAGTATCTTATATTGAAATATTATAACTGCATTCTTATTTGCTTCATAGTGAAAGATTTACCTCATTTTTTCTTTAGATCAAGTTTTTGGCTTTGTTGCAATTTAAGAATAACTATTAAGGAAATTAATCATATAATCACATACATCACATTTTACATATATATATATATATATNTAGGTGTTTGAAATGGGTTTTGATCAATTTTGGATATTTTGGCAAAATTTGGGAATATTAGCCAAATTTGGGTCCCAAGTGGATATATTCAAAGTGTTTGGAATAAGTTTTGATCAATTTTGGGTATTTTGGCAAAAATTTGGGAATTTTGGCCAAATTTGGGTCCCGCGGTTAGGTAATTTGGAGGTGCATAGGGGCAAAAGACCAAGTTAGGCATTTCACATAGAATTGGATTAAATACGCGTTGAAGGTGCCTAGGGGCAAAAGACTAAGTTAAGCATTTCACATAGAATTGGATAAATATCCATTCGAAAAAACCATGGATTAATGTATTGTGAAGATATGGTGTACCCTAGTTCTAAGTCAACACCCAGGGTCAGGCAAAAGACCAAGTTAAGCATTCCACATAGAATTGGATAAATATCCATTCTAAATGAACTGCCTAGGGGCAAAAGACCAAGTTAGGCTTTTCACATAGAATTGGATAAATATCTGATTAATGTATTGTGAAGATATGGTGTACCCTAGTTCCAAGTCAACACCCAGGGTCAACCCTCTTAGTCAAGTCAACACCCAGGGTCAACCCTAAAGCCAAGTAATCCTATAGGGATTCTTCTTGAATTCCCTTTAGGGTCAATTCTAAAGCCAAGTAATCCTATAGGGACTCTTCTTGAATTCTCTTATAATGATATTATGTCAACCCTAAAGCTAAGTAATCCTATAGGGATTCTTCTTGAATTCTCTTATAATGATCTTACCTACTAAATGTTGGAGTTAAGATCAATAGACTCTTCTTGAATTCTCTTATAATGATCTTACCTACTAAATGCTAGGGTTAAGATCAATATGTGGAACTTCAAGCTAATAATGATCTTACCTACTAAATGCTAGAGGTTAAGATCAATATGTGGAATTTCAAGTTGAGTGAAAGAGAAGAGTTTTGAGTTTCTAATGGTGAGGGTACCTTTTCTAGTTTTCTAAGACTAGTCGTAGAAAGAAGAGTTTTGAATTTCTAATGGTGGGGGTACCTTTTCTAATTTTCTAAGATTAGTCAATAGGAAAGTCCTATGGCTAGACCTAGGCTACTAAATCCGTATGTAGACTTTCAAGTTGAGTAAATAGGAGAGTTTTGAGTTTCTAATGATGGGGGTACTAAATTTTCTAAGACTAGTCAATAGGAAAGTCCTATGGCTAGACCTAGGCTACTAAAGAAGTTTTGTAGACCTCAACCAAAAGTGAGGTCAACATTGTTCAAGTTGTGTAAAGAGAAGAGTTTTGAGTTTCTAATGGTGAGGGTACCTTTTCTAGTTTTGGAACTCCAAGTTGAGTAAAGAGAAGAGTTTTGAATTTCTAATGGTGGGGGTACCTTTTCTAGTTTTCTGGACGCTGAGTAAAGAGAAGAGTTTTGAATTTCTAATGGTGAGGGTACCTTTTCTAGTTTTCTAAGACGTAGAAAGAAGAGTTTTGAATTTCTAATGGTGGGGGTACCTTTTCTAATTTTCTAAGATTAGTCAAAAAAAAAGAGTTTTGATGTTCTAATGGTGGGGTACCTCTTCTAGTTTTCTAAGACTAGTCAATAGAAAAGTCCTATGGCTAGACCTAGGCTACTAAAGAAGTTTCTAGACCTCAACCAAAAGTGAGGTCAACACTAGCTCCAAGCTCCTCATTGTAGCAAGTTTAAGTTTTCTAATGTGTCATGTCATAATGTCAAATCAAGTGTTTCTTAACTTTATCGTTATTTAAATATTATGGGGATGTTAAAGTTGATTAGAGCAACACTGGTTAGGATCTCACAGTTCCCTCATTCCAGTATCACTATTTTCTTTTAAATTTACTTAACTTAAACGAGTAGTGAAACCCATTTAAACCGGGGAGATCTAGTTAGCATTCGTGGGTTACCTCCTCTAAGAGGCTCCAGTAAATTCAAAAGGACGTTTTAAGCTTAGTGTTATTTCAAAGGATTTATGGTTAACTTTGGAATAATTAAATGTTTGTTTTTAAAAATGTTGATTAATTTTTTATAAAGGTTTACTTTGATTTTGCAAGTGAAGTAAAGTGCTCAATCAATCAATTATGATATTTGTAGAAAGTAAAATGACAGAAATTAAATAACACTATAAAAGCATACCTGTCATATTCTCGGCATTCCCACTGAAAGATTAGCTTTTGCAACATGTATATAATTTTGTAGAAATTTAAATAAATTGCAAGAGTAGATGAAGGTGTGTCTAAAAGACTTCAAACTATGACTTATTGAGTCCCGAGTGATCTTAGTGGATGATTTTAAAACAAAATATAGTAAGTTTAATTTGTCCTTCAAAATATCCAATTGATTCTAACGTGTTCGAGGAATGAACCTGAACTGCTTTAAAGATCCCTTAAAACATTTGAGTTTGTTTTGAACTTATCATATTGTTCTATTAATCATCCCATGTCAAATTCTTCGATGAACTTTGACACTTTAATCGTCTCGAGGACAGGGTACCCAATTAATCAGTTGATATTTCACTTAAAAGTTATGTAGGTGAATGCCCCTAAGGCAAGTTTTAGTCATTAAAGACCTTTGTGTCCATCACTAAAGTTGGGCTTATAGTGCTAATCATTAGTCATATTATCCTCTAAATCTCATCAAATGAATTAAATATCAAGCCTAGATCAGTACCAAGCCCTTAAATAAATCTAACGGGAGAAAGATTAACAAAGGTTTAGAATTTTAATTTAGGAGATGTGGATTCTGATTAAAAGAAGTCAGACCATCATTAATTTTGGACTTAATCATAAGTGAAACATCATCTCTCTAGTTTAAGCCCATCAATTAGAAACTATTTGATTTTGACTAACTTCCAAATCTTGATAATTTAGCAAATTATAATTTTATTCTTATTATGAACAGGTGGCAAATCAGTTTCTACCTTTTACCCATTAAATTTCAATCATCCAAACATATTTCATTAGAATCAAAATTACCCATTTTCCCATTAGATTAATCCTAATTTTTTATTAATGACCCAAAATCCAAAATGACCCCTTTACCCTTGAAGCTCCTCATCTCATAACTCATTAAGCAAAATTCAAATGACTTTTAAAAATTTTTAGAGTACCCTTTCCCTAGAGGAATTAAAGAATCAGAGAAAATGTGGTCTTCAAATTTTAGTTTAATTTAAATAATCATTTTAACTTCGAAAATAAGATTTTCAAATTAATTTATTTATTCAATCAAAATAAAGTTTTTGGTTTACGGAAAAATTATTAAAGGTTTCCTTTGGTCAGAGAAAGACTTAGAAAAAAATTCATATTTTTTTTAATCAAACCTTTAATTTATTTATTTATTGATTTTTTATAATTTAATTTTAACGGAAAAGAAGTTTTATTTACAAAAATTACTTTTAAATTTTCATTAAACCACTTTGAGTCTAAAGAACTCAGAAAAATAAATTTTATATTTATATGTTTTCAAATTTATTTATTTATTATAATTACTTTAATGAGAAAATAAGGGAAATACATTTTTAAGCCCTTTAGAAATTTATTTTCAACTTAGAAAAATCGGGAAAAATATTGTAATGAGTCCCAAGTGATGAGAAAACTATTAGGAATATTTTAAAATATTTTTGTATTTTTGGAATAAGGGAAATACATTCTTAAGCCCTTTAAGAATTTATTTTTAACTTATAAAAATTGGGGAAAATATTGAATGAGTCTCAAGTGATCAGAAAACCATTAGGAATATTTTAAAATATTTTGTATTTTTGGAATTTTTTATTATTTTTAATTCAAAACGTAAGCGAAAAAATCAAGTATTTTATCAAAAATGACTGTTATTTTTCTTTACTGCTCCTGATCACAACGAACTCAGAAAACTACTTTTCATAATTTTCCTAGTTGTATTTAATATAATATAATTATTTTTATACCAAAATACAATGCTTCTTGAAAGATCAACTTTAGTCCTTAAACTTCATTAAATAATTTTTGAATTTTTACAGTGAGTTAATATAATTTTTAAAGACAATTTGGAATTCATTTTGTTGATTCTTTATTAATATTTAAGTTAAATAAAGTAAAACAAGATAGAAACATTTAATTAATTATAAAAATTTACAAAATTATTCATGTCTTCATGATATTTTTTCTAGACTTCTCTGACCACAAGAAACCTACTAAAATTTATCCCATAAATTTTTAAGTGATATTTTAATTTATATAATTAGTTTAAGTTAAAATAGTCATCTTAGCTAGAAAATTAGGGTTAGAAGCACAGAGATGTCCTCTGGCCTTTGAAAAATCAGAGAACATAGCCCCTGTCATGAGAAATGAACCCTCAAAATTTCAAGCTATGGTGAGCAATGCTTAGCCAAAATGAATTGAAATACCACAAAGAGTATTTAATTAATTAAAAATTAAAGAGTTGACAAATAATTTTAATTTTTGCTCTATATTATTTTCATCTGTTCACTAAGCAAGAGGATATTTCTAAATTATTTTTATGATTTTTCTATAAAAAGATATGAATTTTTGAAGTTCTATCATTTAAATAAATCCATAAATTCCATATTTTTCTACTTAAACACGCGGCGCCACCTCAACCTCGGCAGCTCCAAAGTCTCCACGCGGCGCTCCGCTATTCAACGCCACCAGCCATGTAGCCGCCTTGTTAGCCCGCCTTTTCGTTCCATCCGCTCGGCCGGCTCCATCACGATCGTCCATTGGATAAACGTGCGATCAGACATCATCCGTTCATCATCCCCAAATGACCTAACCCGTAAGTCGTTCACACTAAAACCTTAAGATCTTGAGCTAGACTTAACCAAATCACTTCAGGTTTGTTCCTACACCTTCATCTACTCGAGACAAACATATTATATAGCTTATACGGTATGAAATACAGTAAATATGTATGGAGAATTAAAATAGGCTTGAATTAGGCTTAGAGCTTTATACCTTTTTTTGAGAGGGGAGGTCTCAATCAGATGGTTGTGGCAGCTTCGATTGGGTCCTACGAACCTCTAGATGAACTCCTAAGCCCTGGTGATTTGTCTAGGTATGATTTTGATCAAGGTTATTTTTAGGTGTTGATCAAAGTCTACGTTAGGGGCTCTCTTTGATGAGGCCTTTGTGGGGAATCCTCTTCTCTCACTCTGGTGATGTTGTGAGCATAGTTAATTAAACTTTGATAGACTATGGAGGTGTGGAGAAATCTGTCTTGGTTTTGGAGAAAATTTCAGTGGAGAAATTGGCTCTATGGAGTGGCTCTGAGTGGCTGAGACCAAGGAGATTGAACTTAGGAAGGTTTGAAGGCTCTGGTGAGATATTGGTAGAGTATCCCCAAGGTCTCAATCTCTCTCTCCTTTAGCTATGGAGAGCTTCATTTATAGCCATGGCTTCCTGGTGGAGCTCATGGCTGGGAATTGGGTGCTAAAGCTTGCTGAGGTGGAGGGAAGAAAGGCACAAGTATCCAATTGGAGTGAGCCAAGCCAGGGAGTTCAAATTTTCGATTTTGGCAACTTGGGTTCCTTTGGGCTAACTTTTTTTGGTGGTTCAGGTGGTGGCTGACCAGCGTCAGGTCACCTCTTGGCTCAGGGAGATCAGGGGGTGGCTAGTTATGATTAACTCCCAAGGGTAAGCAATGATGACAAAGATATATGGTTGAAATCCCTTAAATCAAGGGACCATTGGTCCATACCTCATCTATGGTGGATTGTCTGAGTCTAGCGGGGTCACTAGGTTTCCAAAATTGGTTGTAGAAGCTTTGGTTTGATCAATTTGGCATGGCTTGGTCAATTTTGGTGCATAGGTTCAATTTGGGTCAAATTGGCTTGAAGTTGTGTTTGGGTTAGGCTAGCCATGACATTGGACTCAATTGATTGATTAAGATGACATAGATTATTGTCAAAAAGAGTTTTGAAAAGATTTAGAGTGATTTTAATTTATTTGGAGGGGTCAATTTAAAGGATTTTGGCCATTTGATCAATTTGGGGATGTTGGGTTAAACTTGGGTTTAGATTAGACTAGAGTTGTACTAAGTCTAAATTGAGGGTTCAAAATGGTCTGGGGGGATGTTAAGAAGAGTTCTCAATATTACTTGGGTGTCAATTTTGGGATTTGGGCATTTAATTTGGGGACATTTGGATACATGGTTAAATTGGGGCGAAATTGGAGGTTTTGGATTTGGGTGAAATTGGGCTCAAAGTATGGGTCAATTGGGTTGGGATTTGGTTCATGATGAATTTGAGTTTAGAATTGAAATTGGGAAAAATTGGAACCAAATTGGTGGTCATTAGGGTGAATTAGGGTAATTGGGCCTTTAAGGGCAATTTGGGGTTTTTGGCCAAAAGGGGTCAAGTTGGTCAAATTTAGTTCAATTGAAGGGTTCAAATTGGTTTTGGGGACATTTGAAATGATTTTGGGAAAGTTTGGGCCACCAAGGGTATTTTGGTAATTTTGGCAATTTTGGTTGTATTTTGGTAATTTTTGCAATTTTGAGAGGCTTTGGACAATTTTGATGGTTTCAAATAGTTTGAGAAGATTTTTGAATAAATTTGGGTATTTTAAGTAAAATTGGGAATTTTTGTCAAACTTAGGGTTTTGGAGTGTTTTGGTAAATTGGGTAGATTTGGAGGGCAAAAGACTAAATTAGGTATTTTGGTGAAATTGGGGTACCAAACACCCTATTTGAGCTATGGACCAATGGAATCTCCATTCGGTTCCTCTATGTACAGGTCTTGTCTAAACCCTAGCCTAGGACTAGTAGGTCTAGGGGACCATCTATATGAGTCTCCCAAAAGATCAAGGGATCGAAGTTAACAAGTTTGAGTTTAAGGTTGTGATTGGGTGTAATGTGGAATTGAATGACACTGTATACACTAGCTCAAGACCAACACACAGAGTCAATCCTAAGCCAAGCAATGCTATGGGAACTCTCCTTGAGCTCTCCTATAGTGACCCCACCAACTAATTGCTAGAGGTTAGGACTAGTATATGGAACTTCAAGTTGAGCAAAGAAGAGATTAAAATTTCTAATGGTGAGGGTTCCTTTCTAGTCCTCTAGGAATAGTCAACAGGAAAGTCCTATAGCTAGATCTTAGGTTACTAAGGACGAAACTAGACCTCAACCAAAAGTGAGTTCAACATGGCCTTTAGGATTAAATTCAGTATTACTAGGAAGACTTCCCTTAGGCCTAGTGCTAAGGGCATTAGCAATTTGTCCCATCTAATTTTCCATATTTCTAATTGTTGCTCCTTCACTTTATAATATATTACCCATATGTAACACCAGTTCTTCTACAAACAACTTCTTCTCTTTAAATTGTTGGTTACAGTTAAATCCAGAAGGATAAATTAGTCTATAATTAGTCTACCCAGGGTGTTCCAATTTTCTAATTAGTTCCTTAATTATTTCTTCATTGCTAGTTAGCACCACCAAATTTATTATTCCAGTTAAAGTTGGGAACCTCGGTTGCAATAGTTAGAATATGGGTTATTAAATTTATTGTTAACTACATTCAAAGTCTCAAATGTAGGAATGTTGTAATCAATCATTTGACCAAATAAATTTTTATCAATCACTTGTGGTGTTTGAGATAAATTCAGTCTCAATTGATCTAACTTTCTTGATATTGCAGCTACTTAAGATGTTAACATAGAAACAGTATCAGAATCATGAACACTAATTATTCTTTTAGGATTTACCCATTCAGAAGGTCATTGAAAATTATTCGTAGTCATTTCTTCAATTAAAGAAATGCTTCATCAAAAGGTTTTGAAAATAATGATTCACCAGTAGCAGTATCAATAATAGATCTAAAAGGTTCTATGAACTCATTATAAAATACTTGAATTATTAACCAATTGGGCAAAAAATGATGTGGACACTTCCTAATATGTTCTTTAAAGTGCTCCAAGCCTTGTATATTGATTCCCCTTCAAACTGACCAAAAGATGTAGTATCATTTCTAAGCTTAGCAGTCGTTGAAGGTGGAAAATACTTAATCAAGAACTTATGTGTTAGGTCACTTAAGGTTTTAATAGATTCAAGTATTAATGACTTCAAACACATTTTAGCTTTATCCCTTAATGAAAAATGAAAAAGATAGAGACACCATTATACTGAAATGTGGCACAAAGTTTTAAAAAACTTGCAAAATGTAAGTTAAGATCTTCAGATGGAGTTCCCCCAAACTATTTATTTTGTACCATCTGAATGATAGCAGGTTTAAATTTAAATGTGTTAGTTTCTACGACAAGAGTTTGTGTACTTCGATGAATTTCATCTACCGTAGGGTTAGCACAATATCTTAATGATTTTGGTACATTCTCATCAATTTGACTTTCTAATTATGTAAAGTATTTACTATTTTTTTGGAAACTATGAATTTGTTTTTGTTTTCTAATTTTTCTAATAGTTTGCTCTAACTTAGAATCGTAATGCACTAAACCTTCAAATCCTGCACTACGCATACACTTTTAAAGATAAATAATAAAACAAGCAAAGTATACTAACTAATACAGTGAATATATCTCTCTTTTTTTATATTCCTAAATATACACACAAGCACATATATATATAAACGACACTAATATTTTTACAGTTTTCCCAAGTCAAAAAGGTTTCATTGTTATCCCAGGCAATGGCTCCAAACCACAATTACACAATTATTTAAGTTCAGAAAAATGGCCAAAAGCTTGACCAAATTTACATTCAGTGGCTAGTGTGCAAAATTAAATAGTATATGAAGATGGTAAAAATGGTTTACACACTAGGGGTACTATGCAAGTATAAGTATCATTTCAAGTAATATAGGATTTTCTTTAAAAACCTCAGTATCGATTCCACAGAGAAAGTCAAAACCATTATAAAATGGACTTTAATAGAATCTTCTTTTAATTGTAGTAAGCTTATATAGCGAATGATTGCAAATTTTTGTGTGATATCTAGTCCTATAGAATTAAAAAGGAATGTTAAGTATGCTAAAGAAATTCAAAATGTAAATGTAACACAATCTAAAACGTTTTTAAATGTAAAGTTACCATCACTCTAAACTAACAATATATGAAGAGTTCAAATTTGTATAAAACAACCTTCCCCTTGCAATGAGTTTATAATTAGTGTTAAAAAATAATTTTAAATATAATTAAGGTATTGTGTTAAATAGGATTAATTCTATTCTTTACCCTCTGTCAAGTGCATAAAGAACATTGACTAATCTAGAGTTTGGCCCCTTATCGTACGGTTAGACTACGAAGATACTAACTCTCACCCTAGAGTTCCCACTTCCCCTCTCCTAAGGGCTTACATCTCGCTTGAGTTTCCAAACATTTAGACTAAATTGGGGATTTTAGTCTGTCACCCTAAAAGACTAAAATCCCTAATTCTACGCCCATCAAAACTATTTTCCTATTTATTTGCACGTAACCTCAATGACTACATTCTCATCCATGAAGCTAAATGTGATTCTTACTATGTTAGAAAATAGCCCATTTCGGACCACTATATTTTACAATGGATTTTAACAAATCAATTGGCCAGATCGATAAGTAAATTAAACATGGAGTTTGAATCATCACAATTTATGAAATTTTAAAAACACTTCTACTAAACTACACTCCTACAAATAATTATTCCACATTGCACGAAAAATGACAAAGAAAATTATTCAGATCTCATTGGAAAGAAACAATAAAACATGGATTTATATATAAATAAAAGTTTACAAGACAAGAATAAGTAAAAAAGAAAAGCAAAGTATACAACTTATCTTTGAACTCCTTCCCAAGCAATCCTTCTATTTCCTTTGAATCACTTACTCTCCTTACAATTCTAGCCCAAACTTACTTAAATCTATAGTGAAGAAGATATCTCTCATTTCTCCTCTTCTCCTTCAAATCTAAGCAAGCCTACAAGATTTTCTCCTTTAGGAAAAATCATCTTCTCAATAAAAGACTTCCTTTTCCTCCGTCAAAACTCTCCCATTTGAATCTCTAGAAGTTTCTTTAAATAGAGCTCTCAAAATCCCTAAGAGTTTCTTCAAGCTCCTTTTCAAAATTCTTCCAAACTTAATGGGTCTTCTAAAAACCACCTCTAATGCCTAGGCGTCAGGCTCTCTGCCGTCTGGCGCCCAGGCGTCAAATCAACATTGGCCTTTTTACTTCATTTGACTCCAATTTGCTCCATTTTTGTTCCATTTGCTCCATTTAGTGTACCTACAACCAAAAATATCTTTAATTAAAGTGCAGTATCATTAAAAATAGACATTAAATGTGTAAATAAAAGTCACATATTTTAGGCATGTCAGCATATAATCTCCCCAGATTATCACAACCATATCTATCATCATTTGTGCATGTCATATGAGTGTAGTTTCATATGTATTTGCAACTGCACGCTTCGCACTTTTCTCATCAACATATGTCACGATATGCCCATGACGAATGCTCACTTAACATGTTGATAGTACAAACTATCTCTCTTGGCATCTGATATGATTGCTCACATTTAGATAGAGAAGTAACATTGTGTCTAGCCATTTAGCATACCATAAGTGATTACTCACACCTCATTAGAGCATTCACAGTATTTTGATCAGTTTATATTTTTTTCATAGTCATAACCAACTTAGCCTTAATGACAAATCATATTTAATGGATGAGAGACTCGAGGTTGGTCGCAATGTTGCATGAGCATTGCTTGCAAGCATATCTTAGTGAGTAATGTAAATTATTGCATTGTGATCAGCACGTGTGCGACTATGCTAAGGTTTCAAGAAGTATAATATGTGCTACATAAGCTTTATTTTCATTTAAAACCTTTCTTAAGAATAAAAATACATGTTTTTTTCTTATTAATATTATTCAGCATGTTTTGAAACTATTTTGAAACTAAAGCGTCCATAGCATAAACCATATATAAAGTTAAACTTTTAAATACATTTGATTAGATAAAATTTTCATCTTTAGTAGCATACATTAGAACTCTTTCATCTTTAGGATGGGGCTAGGGACGATGACCCGGTCAAATTCATACACCAGCTTTAGCCACACTTTTGCACTCACATAGGTGTATGTGTTTAGGAAAACCTTATTTTAGAAGCTTTATAGAATAAGATAGAGTATTTTTAGGTTTCTTGTAGCCTTCACTATTGTTATGGCTTATAACAAGCCAAGCATTTTGTTTGTTTTTCGGTGTGTTTACTAAGTTTGATGAATGCACACTAGCAAATTAGAATGATTTTCTATGTTGGGAATCTTTTCCAATAAGGGAGAAGCTTTATGATTTAAATTAACATCTTTTCTGCAAGTGCTGCTAAGCTTTCCTACCATTAGACATCGTTCACCGCGATTACTTGTAAGGATCTGTGCTACTCTATGTTGTAAGTTGAACCCTTTTCAAACTTTTCATATATATTTTTGTTAGAGTTCTTAGAGCTAAGTGTATCAAAAATAAAGTATGACATGTGTTTAAAGGCACTTGATGTGTGAAACTGTATGAAGAGAACCTAGAGCAATATTCTTATTTTTGCACCTCAATTATGAATCCAAATTGATGTATAGAATTAGGATTAGGCATGTGTATTCAGAGCTTAACAACCTTTGGTCTTTTTGGGATATGTTTTCGATTCATGAGTACCTGTCACTTTCATTTATTAAGTAGTTATGTTTTACTTTTATGTGGACGGCTCAATTCTTGCTTTCTTTGATTGTGGTTTGTGTGGGAGCTCTTCATATATAACACCTAGGCTCATTGAAACTAAAATATCTCTTTTTACAAAACCATATAATAAAATATTAAGTTTAATCATAATTTAAAATTAAATATCACCACTTTCAAATAAGTATTTACTTTTTTGCACAGCCTAAAGCTGATTTTAAAATGGTTCAACATGCATGGGGTTTACCAAAGTCATTATTTATATGGCCTTCACATTAAGGATTATCCTACAAAACTGCATCATTTTTACATGCCTCGATGAGAAGTGGTCGTACTTCTCCAACCTGACTGACCAAGCATAAATTTCTAATTTGGTGGCAGACTAAAACGAGTAAAATTTTAGAGGCTCCACGACCCTAATAGTGTGTAATTCCTTTAAAGAATTATTTAACTTTGTAGTAAGACGTTTCTTTTCTCCTCCACTATAGAGGCTTCCCTGCCACTTTCTTGGTTGGGATAAGTTTCACTTTTATGAATTCCACCAGCATAGGGTCATGGAGAATTAGAAGTTTCCTTCCTCTGATTTTAGGGCTACCATGATTCTTTGTATGACGCGGCACATGGGTTGCTGACACGGAATCTCTTATCAAGTTTGGTCGACTACCTTCATGACCAAGTAGACTTAAGTTTTAATAGTTTGGGATGAAGGATCTATGGAGTCCTGGTTTGACTATCTCTTCCTACTTAGGACTTCTTGAACCCCTATTGAGCTCTTTCTTCCTTGTGACACATTGTTAATGTCATCTCGTAGACCTCAATTGCTGACAGACTGCTACATGTTTGGGATATGGTGATTCTCCTCTACTTTTGTGGTTTGGTATAGGCTATGAAGCATAGGGTGGATCCTATTTGAGACGGCCAGGTTATTCCTTAGGCCGCATTCATCGACCATGCCCCCACTCTTTTATGATGTGAGGGATTCACCGACTGCTTTTTTGGCTCGGTGTAAGCTTTGAGAGCAGCGAGATATTCCAAATTGATATAACTATTCCTTTTATATACCTATTCACTAGTCATCACACAAACATAAGCAAGATTCCTATTATTCAGAGTTTTCTTAGGCGTCTCCCAAGATATAATTAACTAAAGGAACACGTTCCATTAAGAGTTTCTCTTGACCTCGGATCAAAGAAAAAAAATTGTTTTTTGGTTATATAGGTTGCCTATGTACGGTCTTTTCTACGTGGATATTTGGTTTAAAGTGTTTTGATCTGATTTTGTTTTGGAGATACATTCTTGACATATCGCATGAAAATTATCTTCATAAGTTTGTTTTTTTTTTAATTTGTTTGTCAACTTTCTTCATAAGTTCTCACATTTCAATCTCTCTCATTATAAGAATCATTTCAATGATCCACTAAATAAGGCTATATGGAAAGAAAATCATACGACCCAAATAGAAAAGATGATGACTCCGAGTTCAAAAAAAAAAAAAAAAACCAAAACACGGCTCTAGGATTTTTTCAACTTATTGGGATTTCTCCAAATTGATTTTATGTCTCAATCCATGTCTTGATTCAATGTGCACTCTTCTGCCTATTATTTTTGTTTTTTTAGATTTCCATCCTTTTGAAGCATGGGCTATCAAGCATTTTTGCATGCCAAATTTATCACATTTGTCTTGGATGGGCTCATGCTCTTTTGTGTGTTTGTCTTACCTCAAGTTTTTAGGCTTTTTTTTCTTTAATTTTTTCTACAACTTTTATTATATTTTCAGTCACTCTTTAAATTCGATGATAACGATTCAGTGTGGCCCTCCATCTTCCCAAAAAAAAATATATAGTGTCAGAGGAGACTCGCACTAGAATCAGGCACGCTCAAGCAATTGCCACCATCACTGGATTAAAGGATGCACGGCCAAAAGGGATGTGCTTTTTCAAGAATGCCGCGCAGCTTCATTAAATCGTTATCCAAAAGCAGTAAGGTTTGTCTGGCATTTGTGACAGGAGTAATGTTTGGTAAATGAATGTCTGACGCCATTAGTTGTTGCTTCAGGCATCTGGCCAAGCTTCAAATAAAAAATTAGTGCAATTTGAATTACTCGTCCAAGTATTTATATAGCAAAAATTCAAACATCACTAGGTTAAAGTCATACCACAAATTGTATGATTTTATTCGTATGATTGAATCTAAAATTGATACTAATATACCATGTTAAAATATTATTCTAAAATAGATTAATTTTTCAAGGTAAAAATTCTAAATTGCTAGAGATTTTTTTCTACTTAATTTAATTAAGACAAGGTTTATTATATTACAAGGCATAAGTTTCCATATAAAAGCAAACTCTGCTATTTAAATGCATCTCAATAAAAAGTGATCTCTTAATTAACTCTAATTAAAATTAGTAGTTGATGTTCTTATAGATTTTGAGGTTTTGAATTAGTATTTTTGTTAATTGACTTTGGTTGGGAGATTGTTGGGAGATTAAAAAAAAAAATTTTTTTTTTTTTTTTTTTTTTTTTGAATTGTAAGAAGGGAAATAAGGAGCATTAAAAATTGAGAATCTCTGTAGTGCTAAAAATAATGGTTTTAAAAAGCAGACCGGTCAATTCAATTGGTTCAACTGTGAAACGATCATTCAATCGATTTGGTCAAAACTCGGAATTGTTTTTGTATAGAACTATGATTGAACCGATCAATACTAAGGTTGAACTGATGAACCGGACTAATTTTTCTAAAGAACCCGTCGGTTCAAATATTGTCATATTTTAGTAATCCTTAAATCCTAAACTAACATGAGAAACATCATTGAGGTTATAACTCAAACCTAGCTCTAATGAGGTGGTGCCCTTCTTTTTCCTTCATTCCATCCATGACAACTGTGCAACCTTTTTGATCTGTCACCTCTCCTCCGTCTCATCAAAAACATGCCATAACTTAAAGGTCATGGCACCAAACATCAAAGGTTCAACATATGGTTCACTATCATGGGGCCTGTGTATTGCATGACTGATTGGTTTCTGACCATGATAATCAAAGCATGCTCTAAGACACATAGCCAGACTCCCTTCTTCTTTTTGTATGATTCTTCGGTTGGCCTTGTGGCGATTCCCCAATCCTAACATACATTCTAAAGAAAACGAAACTTCCAATCCATGATTTTATTCTCCAAATCAATCAGATAGAACCTCCTGGTCAACCCGAAGGCAACGTAACTGTTGGGCTCCACTCGAAAGGAAAACATATACGAGAATATCTCCCAAGACTAGTGGATCTCCACCTGTCACAATTAGATAACGAATGTCATCACTATTGTGATAGATTTTAGCTTTATCTATGCGAGGATAACTCTGCAATGATTAAGAATTGACCGGATCTCGTGACTAAACAATGGTCAAAGATCCCACCAAAACTGATCTCGGTAGAAATTACATCATCACCAAAGTGATAAGTCACGCTTGCCTCTGGCTCCACCACCTCGAGCTTTACGCTTGTGTCATATACACAAGTATCATCCAAAAACTCTGCTTCAAATGATTTAAGAGTAGAACATTCGGCCCCTAGAACCAATCCGAATAATTGTGGGGAATATTTGGAAGGCATGAGAAATGATCAAAGAAGACTAACCCGAGGACAGAAATGAGATGACTAAATAAAAGGAAAAAAGAAATTTGAAAATGGTAAGCCCCATTTTCCCTTTGGTCTGTATATATAAAGTATCTAGGGAATTCAAAACGCCTCAAATCCTTATCCCAATTTCTAGTAATTCTCATTATAACAACATAAAATTTTGAAGGTTTGCAAAATTTCAATTTTTATTTGTGAAAGGAAATATTTTACACTAGGGCTTCGACCGCCTAAGCCAGCACAGGACCTCGACTTACAAGACTGATACAATGCACGCCCCCAAATTTAAACTTCTCGACACTTTCTTCCTCCACTTGGACCCAGGTGATCAAACCAGTCACCCGAACCTCTACAAGCTCCATCTAAAGAGTCACCACCTCCATCCAGAGAACCAACATGTCCGTCTGAAGGTCTGTCAGCTCTTCCTTCAAGTCTGTTATGGCAAACTTCCTCTGCATGCCAGTTTCCCAAGTGAAGAAAACCACCATTCCCTCCATCTGGCGAGCCAGCGACCCGGTGATCCTTGTTGAACATTAGTCTCTCTGTCGATGATCTCATGATCATATAGACAACCGAATGAGCCTCCACCTTGAGCCAAAACAGAAGGTCTCTTGGTCGCCTCTGAGCGGAGCGTTGGCCGGCTCCCATGATTGATGAGTCGATATTATACACGGTCTCCTTTGCAAGAATAATAAAATTTCATAAAAAGAGAAAAGGAATAAATCTACTTGGTCAAAGGAAATTTAGTTTTCTCATACCAACCATTCGCTGCATCTCAAATGATTGGAGGCTCTTACCAGCAAGCACTTAAACAACCTCCTAGCCGGCCTGACCGACCGAAGAAAAGACAGTTGTACCTTCGCGTGCCTAGACTTGGGTCTCTACAACTGCCTGGACCGGTTGCCAAGTTGGTCGCTCACAAATAGGAGTCACGGTGAGGAACAACGCAACAATAGCATGCACATCAACCCTGCTCCCCATCTCACGATATGGCATGGCATCAGGTCGGATGACTTAACCACTTCCTCCACCCTTTATTTCCTCTGGATCATTTGCTTGGCCTGCTTCTCTCCCTCCAGCCGACTCCCCCCTCCCAGCTTCTTTGAGCAAACCAGCCGACCTTCTCCCTCAAACCTGCTTGCTACCACTGATCGGCCCTCATCCCCCAACTTCTTCTTTATTGCAGCTCTTCAGTTTCCTTTTCTCCTATAGGTCCTTGGGAGGGCAGAGTTTCTCGGTTGAAAGATCGAAAGCCTTCATCATGACCTCTTCATTTACAGATTTCTTGCTAGTCGCCATAAAACTCTTCTATTAACAACCGACTGAAGGGTGGGAAATTCAAACTGAACGAGGGAGAAATGCTGATCACGCTCTATTTATAGGGATTGCAGGCACGAAAATCCAATAAGTTCAATTATTAAAAGTACTTATTTCGTAATAAATAAATCAAATTTTATATTTAATTATCTTATTCTTATTGCAAGGAAATCCTCTGAGAATGTCTTGTCCAAGGAGAGTCGCACATCAGATTACAATAATACACCCTCTGCCTGAAGACCCAAGTTCGCGCTAACAGCAGGAGATCCTCTACTGAGGATCTCATGAGAGGGCCGACTAAAGACCATTTAGCCAACCAAATGATTCTCAGTTGATCGAATAACACCAACAATTCATAAAATACCCATCTTCAAACAGTTAAAAATACAAACAAACATTAAAATATATAACAATGACTTGTAACATCCCTATTAAAATAAGGGTAAATATATAATTTTACTAGATACTCTTAGAATATATAGATAAGAGGTCATTTCTCCAATAAAAGACTAGTAGATTTAGTTCGTGTTACTATGCACTATATCTTCTCTCTCTCTCTCACATCGTGTCGTCCATGCAACATTCTATACCTTGATTATAATCCACAGGACATTTAAATTCAACAATAATAAACAATGAGACTAAATGCCAAAAACATAACAAGTGCATAAACTAACAAAACCAAAAATTATCATGGGAAACGAAACAAAAACTAAAACCAAGGTTAAAAACCATCATCTAAACCTAATTGTGATTAATCACGATCTTCTGTGCCTCCTCAGCTCCATTTAAAACTTTAGATAAAGCTCTGGCATGACAGAATGCATTAGGTCCGTTCTAAGGCAACAATATTAAATAGCAGTAATTTGCAAACATTAAAAAGATAAATAAATAATTTGCGGACATTAGATCTTCAATTAGTCTAGGTTTTTGAACTACATAAATGAGACTACAGGAACAGATAGCCAGATTAAGACGTTGCAAAGAAAACAAGATTTTCAGTAAATATTCCATTATTGAAACTTCAAATGACAGAGTCTGAGCAAACACTAATCACTCATTCAAGTTTGAACTTGATCTCATTTCAATCGTCAAAAGAGCTCATAAATCAGCTCATCTGCTGGTAGCATTTGTAAGACTCCGGGAGTTACCAGTTTGAGCCTTAACCTCGAATGAGTCGCAAAGTGATAAAACAATAAGAAATTAAGGGAAAAAGAGTATGAAATCAGCCGAGATCAGGATAAGAGAAGATTTTAAGATAATATTATACTTAAACCTTTTAATCCTAATATACTTTATAATTTTAATTAATATTTATAAACCAACATGCTTAGCTTATGAAAGTTGAATGTAAAGAACTATTGTCCAGTTTTTTAACTATGATGCGAGTTTGGCAAGTTAATACAAATCCAGATTATCCCAAGCCAATCAGCTAATCACAACAAATAACAAAATAAAAAATGTATATAAGATGAGAAAAATGCTCCAGCATAAACTACCAAAAATGAGAAATTGCTTTGCTGAGAATAATAAAGAAAAAAGGTTTTGTTAACTCCAGAGCATTCTACAAGACTTTTTACATGAGAAGTGACAAACCAATCCTAGTGAAGCTCATACCTTCCCAAAAAAATTTTTTGTATGTGTTGGGATTTGTCACATTATATTCAATGAATTCCTTATAAAAATTTTGTCCCACGTAACTACCAGTGCGTAAACTATTTACTACGGTAGTTGGAATGAATCAATAAAATATATTTTGAGACTTTTAAGCAACCTAAAACACTGTTAAACTAGAATAACAGCTTCTCCTTCAAACGAGATATCAACTTGAATTTCTCCTCGGCTTCCACCTGCTGGCGAATGTCAGTTCTGGAAGCTCGATCTGGATGAAATCTAAGTAAAGCTTGCTTATACGCAGCATTAATCTGTCAAAAAAGTATCAACATAGAATCAATGATCTTGCTTAACTATTAGAGAAGTGAATTGCATATTGAAACAATTAATGGTCTTTTCTGGTGGTTTATTATAAAGAGCTTGGCTTAAAACAAGGATTCAGGATTCATAGGTGGTGGAAAGAGTATGGTAAATATCAGACGGAAGGGAAAAAATTAGTCCTCTCATTAGTTTTTCCGGGAATAAAATGAAGATTTACAAGCATAACAATCAAATCTTACGTATTTACATATCTAATACCTAAACATCAATTTTTACATATATTCCATGCCACCATATCTATCATGAAAAAAAGTATTTCAATTTTTTAAAGTTTAAAAGGTGGTACTTTTTGTGTGATATGAAATATTTGGGTGGCATAAATGTAAAAAATAAAATGCAAAATTATGTAAATAAATAAGAATTGAGTGGTATGCATGTAAAAGCCCCTACAACAAATTTTTAGTTCCATGTGATCCTCGCCTTCTTGAAGCCGATAATGCAACACTTGAAATTATCACTGTCCTATTTCTGTTTATTGGGTCACAAATGTCCTATTTCATTTTGCACATTATTTTCTCCTCAATAATTTTTCATTGTGACGTTTAACAATAAAATCAATTAAAGATCCATTTTAAGTTTTTATTTCACCATAACTCCAAGATTATTTGAGAGGATTCCTCCAGATTAAACCTGATGTTACCTATCCTCAAGCAGATTAGGCGTTCTGTGAGATCAGCTTTGCACTAACATATAAGAAAATTACACATTGCAAAAGATTTAAATCTTAATACCAAAAGGAGCATATCAGTGGTAAAACCAACTGAAGACAAAGCTCAAACTCCTCAAGACAACGTATGAACTGCGATGGAATCGCGGAGAGCGGCAAAGGGAAATGAAGAGATTTTTTGCTAAACACATATCAACATCACACATCTAGCTAGATTTCCTGAGGTTGAAAAAACTTTTAAGCACGCCTTGGGATCTCATTTGATAAGTTTAGTCCAAACCCTAATAAAAGGAAAGGAAAAATGCCACAGTTTTTACACCTACTCGCCCCTTCAAACTCAAAAATAAATTTACTGTTGATTAAAATCATGGAATAAAAAAATAATGAAAGTTCACCTCAAGAACCGTGGGAATAAAACCACCTTTAACATGAACCCCTAAAGCACGTAGTACTGAAGCCATGTCCTTGCACTTCATTTCCAATGCCTCGAGATCTTTTCTTACCTCAGTACGAATTCTTTCTTTTAATTTTGTGGTTTCCTCATCCTGGGGTTGGAGAAAAAAAACCTCATAGCATTAAACAGCATAAGATAAAACAATAAACATGCCAACATTGCAAGAGAAATGAGTGAGAAAAGGAGAAAATACAATGAAGTACAAAAGACATGTAAGAAATAACGAGTTAATTTTATTATATTTAGATAAAATCTACTAATTTATTTAATTTTATGTGATTGATTTTATTTAATTTTATGTGATTGATTTTCGTGAAGGCAATCAGATGAACTATCCTTTTCTTTAGAATGATTTTAGGATTTATCTTATTTCCTATGAATTATCCGGATTTAAATCTTAATACATTTAAAATTTTCATGGAATCTTCTTCCTAAAAAAAGGGGTATGATTACATTGTAATGGATTATTTATCCATCATTCTCATTAGCTTTATCCCAACTTATTTGGGGTTGGCTTCAAAAATCTTTATTTTCCATTCATTCATGTTGATTGCTACCAAAGATGTTAAATCTATGCTTTGAAGATGATTTTGAACTTTTGTTCATGTTTACCTTTAGCTTACATTTTCTCCTTCCGAATACTAATCACTAATTTTATCTGATCATCTAATGATACATTTTCTATCCTACATTGAACATGTCCAAACTTCTGGAATCCATTTCAATTACCTTTTCTTCAAATAAATGGCCCTCCAAATGTTCAACTTACAAAATCATTCCTTGATTTATCCTTTCCCATTATGTTGCACATCCATGTTCACATCTTATTTCTATCAAGCTCAATATAATAAATAAAGTACTATTTTATTATGATTTAGACGTATGTCCAAGTCCTATTTTATCCCCAAAATTCTCTCCTAAGATGTTCGCTCTACCACATTGCAAAGTCAAAATATATCGCTTCTTAGGAATTTGCTAACATTGAAATCCCACTTTTTTATACTCAAATGCAAACGGGCTAGCTAATCATTTCATGATTCCCTCCTTAATAAAAATTATCATGCATCAAGCATGTCAAATCTAATAAACACGTCGGACTCAAAATTAGACTTGAAATTGACCCAATCCGAGTGCGCTTAACCTAAATCCATCTAATTTATCATAAAAGCCAAAACATTACACCTGACAACAAACCATTAACCCTTTTAGTCCCGGATAATCTAAATTTTGTTTCATCTTATATTATTATATAAATCTGACTTAAACGAGCCCTGATTCTAAAGATACAACAATTTATCTTCTGATTATGGATTCGGATGAGTTTGACCTATCCCAAATCATATCAAGTATGAACCCAGCCATTTTATTATTGGAGTTGAAACATTATACCCAAAGCTAACTTGTAAAATATTTGAGTCAATCCAAACCTTATTTTTTGCGTTGGGTCATAAATTGACACGCCTTTTCCCATTCACACTCTAAAATTCACTCAAAACTATCTGAGTTCACTCCAATTTGCATTAATAGTGAATCCAAGGAAAATATCGAGCAATTCAAAGATAAAAATAAATATCAACACCACCAATAAGCCACCTCACCCAATCATCTGAAAGAGCTAAAACTAGATATAAGACGTCTTAATAATCAAAAAAAAAAGTTAGAAATACGGAACAAAAAATGAAAAAAGAAAGGAAGGAAAAAAGCTACAAATAACAAAGTAGAATTAACAAATAATCACAAGATATAGATAGGAGTTTCGAACAACTGATATAATCTCTTTCAAATGCTACCAATGATCCACTGATTGAAGAAACTGCACAAAACGTCCACAACGAAATCAAAAATAGGTAGAGTAGTATGCACGGTTAATTAATACAATGAAAGAAGAAAGAAAACATGGTGTGATGAAAATAGATTCTGCTTTCAGCTATCAAAATTCTTTTCAAAATCAGCTGTAAAGATGAGCTTTTTTTGCCTCCTGAGCACAGATGAAGATTTCCATGGGATGGAATATTACAGTCTGATACTCCTATAAATAAAAAGCACACAAGGAGTATCGAACAACTTAGAAGTCAAATCTGAGTCTACTGAAAAGAATTTCAGCAAAACTTTTGAGGGAATAAAATAAATGAGGGAAAATCTATACCCTGCTATAGAAGCTTTACCACAATAAATGCCACTGAACCCATTCATAAAATAAAAGCTAATAATATCACACATGATTTTAAAAGAAAATAAATAATTCAGGAACTAGCTAGAGTTTTAGATGCATCAAGAGGATTAAAAAAAAAAGAACACATTTTCCTTCTTTCACTTCTTCTGATGTTAAAGAAGAATCCAGACTAAACAGAATAGAGAAATTATCCACCTTGTTCAAGGAAATTAATCTTTTAATAAGGCTCACAAATTTCACCAAAAAATTCTTTTATAAATTGGAAAAAGATTAAGTAATATTCTTAGACTTAGACAAAACAGTTTTACCTACATTAATACACTTGATGAAGTTAAATTTTCTAAGACGGTTAGCAATTTTTCTTAAGAAGAGTTTTGTCCACTTTCAAGCACCATTTAAAGTTAGATTTCCTTCTCTTTAAGTGTTTAATAAAATCAGTTTTCACCATCATTGTATTCCTCCAACTCTTGAAGAGTACAAAGAACCAATTAGCATTCTCTTCAATGGAATTAAATTTAGAGTTCATATTAGCCTTTTCTTGTTTCAAAATAATATAGAAATGCTTTTTCCAAGCTTTGAGTGTACATCAAAATAGGGCAGCTTGGTAACAATTCTATGCAGGATTTAAGCAGAACTTTTAACTTGAATCCTGCCAAACGGTTAAAAGAGCAACTTTAAATCCAACTTAATCTTAAATCTCATTTGTCCTCCAATTCATTAAATCCCGGATTCAGTAAATCCTGGTTTAGCCAGATTTAAATTAAATCCAGAAGTCTCACGAATAGAACGCTTCACTACTCCTGTCAATGTTATTCCACTAAACAGCCATCATAACTCCTCTCACTTCTTGCTTACAAGGATTGCCCTTTGGGGGAGTTAGACAGTGATTTCAATACCCAAAATTCGACGATGCCTTTGTCAGCTAGCTCCAGCACGACTTCTACTCTTTTTCTATGTTGAGGGTTTCAGATGGAAGACAAAAGGTGAAGAAGAAGAGGATTTCATTAGGTACAAATATAATTTTATTTATGAGTTAATTTACTCAGTAGAATTAATTAGTTCAAGAAACATTAAGTTAGCACGTTTAATATTGTTAATGATTTAATCAAATTTTGTTTTTGTTCATTGGAATTAAAAATTGCTACTTAATGATTAATTACATAGTATGTTAAAATAATTATAATTAAATTATACTAATTAATGAAAAACTACTCTAAAGAAATTCTCACAAATGATTAATTAACTTAATAAATTACTAATTAATGATTAATATAATTATACAACAACAACAACAAGCCTTTATCTCATTAGCTACAAGAATCCTTTTCTCCATTGCGTCCAACTGAGTGTCATATTCTCGTTTAATGCTAATAAATTAGGATCATTCTTTATACAATATGCCCAAGTCATTCTAGGTTTGTCTTCACATAAGTCGAATTTCAAACATCTACTCTCCTAACTGAATCATTAGATGATCGACGTTTAATATGACCAACCAATTTGATATATTTATTTCGCCTTTCGTCTCTAAGCATAAAGCCACTCATCCACCTAAGCATTCTAATCTAGGCAACACTTAACTTAGTTTTACGCTTCACTTTTAAAGGCTAACATTCTACGCCATAGAGCATAGCAGGTCTCACCACCATTTTATAAAATTTTCCTTTCAGTCTAAGCGGTACTTTCCTATCGCACAATAGGCCCGAAGCATTCCTCCACTTCAACCAATTAATTTGCATTATACTAATAACATCCTCATTTATACACCATCACTTTGAACAATAAACCTGAAATATTCAAAGCATTCACAACTTTTAATAGGTTGATCACCCATAATTAAAACTCTGTCACTAGAGCTACTACTACTAAAGTTACATTCCATGTATTCAATTTTAGTTCTACTCAAACAAATGCCTGTAGACTCCAATGTAGACCTCCATAATTCAAGTTTTCTCTGAGCTCTTTCTCTAGTCTTATCCACAAGAAGAATATCATTAGCGAAAAGCATACACCAAGGCATATCCTCCTGTAAATGTCCACTAAGAGCTTCCATAACTAAAGCAAAAAAAAGATATGGGCTTAAAGTCGACCCCTGATATAATACAACTGAAATAGGAAAAAATTTGGTTAATCTTCCTTCTGTTCGAACACAAGCAACAGTTCTAGTATTCATATCTTTAATGACTTAAATAAAATTCATATCAACACTTTTTTTCTCTACAACTCTCCAAAGAATATCTCTTGAACATTACCGTAAGCTTTGTCTAAATCAATGAAAATCATATATATATCCTCATTTTTCTCTATATACTTCTCTATTAAATCTCTCAATAAAAGTATTGCTTCTATAATAGACCTACCGGGCATAAATCCAAATTGATTATGAGAAATCTATGTAATACGTCTTAACTTATGTTCAATTACCCTCTCCCATAATTTTAAATATGACACAACTTAATTCCTCTATAATTTGCACACTCTTGTGCATCCCCTTTATTCTTAAAAATGGGGGACCAAAAAAACTTCCCCCGCCTCAGGCATCTTTTTAGTTTTTTAAATAATATTAAAGAGTTTAGTAAGCTAAGAAACTCCCTTAGGCATCTTTTTAATTTTTGAATAATATTAAAGAGTTTAGAAAGCCAAGAAACTCCCAAATCTTCTAAATATTTTCACATTTTAATTGGGATATCATCAGGTCCTATCAACTTTCCACCCTGGGTTTTTCTTTAAAGCCTACTCAACTTCTTTCTTTACTAATGCGACAGTAACAAACAACAACAACTACAAAGCCTTAATCCCACTACGTGGGATCAGCTACATGGATCCTTTTTCTCCATTGTGTCCTATTTAGTGTCAAATTTTCATTTAGTTCTGATAAATTAAGATCATTTTTTATACAATAAGGTCAAGTCTTCCTAGGTCTACCTTTGTCTTTCTTAACATAAGTCGAATCTAAAACACCTAGTCTTCTAATCGGATCATCAGATGGTCGACTTTTAATGTGACCAAACCATCTTTCTCTAACTTTGTCCGTCACTGGGGCTACACCAACCCTATCACAGATATAATCATTTCACATTTTGTCTCTAAGTGTAAAGCCACTCATGCACCTAGTCATTCTCATCTCGGCAACACTTAACTTAGTATTATGCTTCTCTTTTAAAGGCCAACATTCAGC
>JXCR01119207.1:100057-135719 GCA_002079205.1 Phalaenopsis hybrid cultivar
ATATATATATATATATATATATATATATATATATATATATATATATATATATATATATATATATATATATATATATATATATATATATATATATATATAGATACATATATATGTAATCAAAATACTCAAGCCAAAAGATGTAATGCTAAGTTTGAAAAACATTATAGAAAATGGGAAAAAATGAAAAAAAAAATCTTAACGAAGCTTTTTAAGCCATAATTAGAAAAATGATATTGCCTGTAGTTAGATGAAAAAGCAATCAAATTTAGCCAAAAGGAAAATCAAACCAATAGAATTCAATGACAAAATCAATGAAGAATAATGCTGTTGGAGGATCAATCTTCCAAACAAATAGTAACGTAGGGATCCTTATACAAAGAATCTGTTTAGAACGCCAACTGCACTAACAACAAATAGGTCTTTCCAAAATTAGCTTTTCAGATTCATCAAAGAAGCATAAATAGGCTGAAATCAAAGTTATCATAAATCATAAATATGCAAATGAAGAAAGAGAATTTACGGATGGACTGAGATAAAGAGTTAATATTTTAAAATGTTGTCCACAAAAGATGTCGCCTCATTTCCCATAAGAATAAAACATGAGTAGATTAATAATAACAATAATTCCGATGTAGAGGTGAGAACAGCAAACGAAGGATTAGACAGTTTAGATTATAGAAGATAAATGACATCTAGACTGTTTTAAACAGTTACAACGCATTCTTCTTTTGATGGCAAAGCTTAACCATCTTACAATCCAAGAGCTAATATTCATAAAATAAAATAAAATCGGCCAAAGAAGTCAAGAACCAAGCTACAAATTACACTTTAATCCTTCCAAATATGATCATAATCAAGAATTTCACGTTCTTCAACAAGAGCCAACTGAGTACTCTAAAAGAAGACATCTAGCTAAGCAAAATCTGAATCAATGTGAAAAGCTACTGAAATTGTATGGGAAGAGTTATTCATTTTTTCCCTTTGAGGGGTTGTCAAAGACGAGGATAGTAATTTTCCTATGGCTTCACGAGAAACTATAATTATGGTGCAAAATTAATAATTGATAAATATGAGACCCACAAATCTGTCTACACCTCTTCTTAAGGCATGGATTCCAAGGGACAACAGACATTAAGGCATGGATTTCAAGGCAGCACCATTATTCATTTCAGCTCCTAATTACTCCATAAAATCTAAAACTATTCTCCATAATTCGTACCGGTTACACAAATCTTCCACCCCGGGTCAATCTATCTCAAGGCAAAGCAGCCAAATCTAACATAAATTACAAGAGAGAAAAAGAAAAGAATGCATAAAACTACATGATACAAAAGTAAGAATCTCCAAACCTTTTTCTGCAGGTCTCTAATTTCTTCAAGACGTTGCTTCTGCCTCTTCTCCATGTCAAGCAATCGCATATTTTCAGCCTTTCTTCTCTTGCGCAATCTTTGTGCTTCTTCTGCCTGAAAAAAATAAATTACTTCGACAGCTCTTCTTATGGCTGTATAAAAATTTAAAACACCAAAAATCAGTCTAACAGGTACCAGTTGATAGCCTATGCACCTTGATGGGTTGAATTACGGATAAACAAAGAGCCCCTAAAGTAGCTAGCGTACTAAAATTTCAGCATGACTGTAGCAAGGATCCATTGAAACCAAATATCTATACATCAAATTTGTTTTTGCACTCTTTCTTTTCATTAATAAGTATGTGACATGATTCCATTGGACTTTTTTAAATATGGTTCTCTCAAGCAAAATGCAGTTTATAAACAAAATTAGCATCAGAATGAGGGCACTTTTCATCATGACAACAACACATAAATCAAACAAGGACCACAATATCATATATGCAGATATTTGATACTGGAAACAAGCCTCAATTGACAAACTTTAAGATAATGATGTAAACTGTGTTACAACACGCTAGTGTCCAGTATAGTAACGTGAATTGTAGTTCAAAAAACCAGTAGTGCAGGGACAAATAAACAAGTTATATGAATTTAGAGCCACCACATGTAGCAAACTTGTGCCAAGTTAAAAATTTAAGGACACCAACAAAAACCAAGTATATAAGAAGCCTAAACATGATGCTAGAATATAAGAAGTAAGAATAAAAGTCTTAAGAAAATGGGGGACAAAAACAAACCACATGGAACACGGCACATGCATAACTACGAATTTAACAATGTTGTCGACATAAAGATGACCACATGTAAACATGAATGAACAAATATACAAATGCATCATACTGGTTAAAATATATGAACATAATCATAAATATGATAGCCATATTATGACATGCATAAATTACATAAATGAAAATTTTTTTACTTAAACATAAAAAAGAAAAAGATAAATATCAATTATCGAATAAAAATGACCAGTATATTAATTAGAGGGAGAAAGATATTGGTGAAGAGGGGGTCCATGTGTGAGTGTGGAGATAGTTGCAAGCAAAGGGGTGCCAAGCGAACGGCACTACCCTCGATTTATGGTCTATAGAGGACTTAATCTATGTAGTTTTATTCTAAGGGCGTGGAGTCACTATTTCCACAATTTGACTCTATAGCCATCCAAGTCACTAACCATTGTGAAAGTAAGATCATGGTCTACCAAATGAATACAATGTAAAAAATACTTGCTGCATAAATCAAATAGTTCATACTAAACATGATATTTGTGGAATATCAATGGATATAGTATTTCTAAAATACTTCATTCTTAACAATCAAGTGGCACTCATAGCAATGAAAACAAACAAAAAACAAAAAAAAAATTCTCATTTAGTATCGCACATCCATCTTCTCTTGTAAGAGGTGACACAAACAAAGTATAAAATATTGAGATGTGACCAAGGACAATAAGAATTCATGGACCCAATAAGTTGTAGATAAAAACAGGCTTCAAAAAGTGATAATTGATTTAACTTATTTTGTGTGAAAAAGGACTTCAAAATTTCATGGACGCACTTAGTTGCTAGTAACCAAATACATATTTTCGAAATTGATGATTATATTAGCTTATAGTTTGTGTGAGAAGATGAAATAATTATGTTTTAGGGGGTTGTGAAGTTATGAACTAATATTTATTTTTATTCACATTCAATTAAAAAAATAAAAATACAAAATTTCATTGTTTTATATAATGCAATTTAATTGTTAAAATGAAGAAATACGGCCAATTTGGTCGATTTAATAATGGAACATAAGTGCTTTAACGTATCTCACCCTTTAAAACTATTCTTTACCTTAAACCAACAGAAAAAAAACTCTACACCTATTTAACTTGCAACCAAACATCCATCAAATGATATGCAGGTTTAATGGATACAAAATGATGATAATGATTTAATAATGCTAAAAATCAAACGGCATATAGGTGCATAAAGTTTAAATACCATTAAGTTTAATTAAAAAAAATTTAAGAGATAGATTAAATATAATTCAGAGCAATGAATGAGCAATGAATGAGAGTGACTAAATATAATTCAACCATTATATTGTTGATAGAGAAAAAATTAAGTTTCATGCTAAAAAGACCCATTATTTAAATAATTTATACGCTAAGACAATTGAGACGTTAAAATTAACCTTGAGAGGTTAAAATGAAAAAGTGCCTTTGAAGTATTATCTGTAAAAGAATATAAGGGATATCAAAGCAAAAATTTAATAAAAATTGTAATTACATTGACAATGTTTCAAGGACTCAATATTTGATGGTAAATAATAATGTTAAGATAGATTTTATGAAAAAATATAAAAATAAAATATTAAGGAATGATTTAATCAAAAGTACGCTAAGAAAAACATTTATTGAAAAGTTCAAATATTGGAAAATAGATTTAGGTGATTTAGATATATGTAAAGAATGAAACGAAACATAATTAAAAAAAAGAGCAAATACAATTATTATTGAATGATTAAAAAGAGAACAAAATAGACCAAAGTGGTATGGATAAAAGTTGTGCAATTATTGTAAGGAACCAAAAAATGAGGATTTATAAATCGACCCTAAACAGTTACGATAAAGCTAATATGATAATGATGAATAGCTAGTGTAGAGTTTACATGTATTAGAAATAGATTGAAGGTAATCAAAGGCTTTCCAACAACATCAAGGATCAAATTAACATTAAGTGTCGTTTTACATTGTTTATAAAAATTATTACAAAGAGTTATTTAACATGATGTATATTGATGCTTTCATTTAGCAAATCACATATTTCCAATTAAGGAAACATTTCTTCAAGCATATGCAGAGATAAAAAAATTAGAAAAAAAGCATATAAGATAGAAGGCAAAATTAGTAACAAAAATAGAGTAAATGATATGCAATTTTAGTGGACATAATATTGATTATAAATAGCAAATCTTATAAGATGATAAGGTGATAATATGTTCAAGATCTTGAATCTACATTATAAACGAATGTAATTATATGAGAATGCAATATCTGGAGTCAGGTTTAGGTGTTTAAAATGGGGAAATCCCTTAGTAATAATATGTGACGAGCAAACATCATTGAGGGTAAAGGTAAATTTTATAAGATTGTAATTAGATAGTTTATGATATAAGGGTCCATTTGTTAGATGACAACAATCGATCAGAACCAAGTTTAGCATTAAACAAAGTGAGAATTTTAAGATGAATGTTGCCCGGTAGATATAAAAAAAGGATATTGGGAATGATATCAGCAAAAAATAAGGTAGTGAAAAAAAAAAAACTTAAGCGACCTGAATATGTTAAAAAAATAGAAAAGGCACCTAAAATATAAGCTAAAAAATAAATGTAGATGCATTAAGAAGGAAAAGATTTAGATTAAAAAATAACTTGAATTTAAATTGTGCAAAACTATTCATGCAAAATAGTTATCACCCTTGCTGAACCCAAAAAGAATAAATTGAGGATAAGTCCGATAATGCTAATGATAATGAGACAATCTGAAAGTAACAACATGGAGCTAAAAATGAATAATCGTCAAAAGCGTAGGATAGTTGTGTTGCATCCTATTATGCTTTCAGTGCTACAGCAGCAAGCATTCACTTTTATCCATTTTCTTGTATCTTTAGGTTTTTTTTTTAATTGAGAAAAGTGCCAAAATGATCCCCCGACTCTTTCTTGGGGGTCAGTTTAATCCCCTAAAATCTATAAAAGTATCAAAATTTTCCCTAAATTCTTTTAACATGCGCTGAAATAGTCGACAGAGAGGACTAATTTAGCCCAATTTAAAAGATTTTAGGGACTAAATTAGCACTTTCATAGACTCCGGGATTGACATGACCACATGTAAAAAGTCAAGGGACTATTTTAGAACTTTGCTTTCTATTTTTTTTTTTTAATCAAGCGTTCAACAATCGTCAATGCTTCTAAGGATTCTAATATGGTACCATGAAAAAAAAAACCATCATGGTTTCTCGAGCTGATGTATAATGAAGCCATCACATGGTACAATAAATTCATTGTAAGGTAAGATATGAACTCTAACATGATATTTTACAATACAACAATTCATGTCTTGGAACGCAAGGTATATATAAACCCAAGTCAAGGCACACTAAGGTCTCTCCTGCATTAAGTTCCAAAGAACAAAAGCTATTATCGGTTCAAATTTGCAATGATATCATTTTAATATGAAACTTTATAGGGCATTTTAATTTATTTCAACTCTTAGAAATTTGTTTGATACACCATCAAAAAAACTTTCATCATCCGACATGAATTTCGAGGCATGGCACAACGAGGCTATTTTTTTAGCAAGAGATGTTTAAACTCACATTAAAATCATCCAGAACTTCAATTTTAGCAAACTTACAGTCAAACTGATCAGTTCGACAAGATGAACACAATGGCACCGAAGTTGGTTTAATCTGCGTTATATCAAGCCCTGATTGAGTTGTTAAGCCATTTGGAAAGTTTCCAGTGCCTAATTAGAAGGTCCAATGGATTCAAAATGTAACAACTTATAGTCGAATCTAACATCTCGACGAGAAGAATCTAATAAGTCCAATATCACTCAATTCTAACATCTTTAGCTCATTCAAATGTTTATAAAACGTCGTCCGATCGAAGGAATTTTTTTGGGTCTTCCTCCAATGGAGTGAATCTTATTCTTTTTTATTTGTAGAGAGATCTCTTACGGACTCTATAAATAGAGTTCAAACCCCTTAATAAAGGAGGACCTAGACCTTAAACTGAAGAAACATAAAACTTGGAGGAGCAACCCAGGTCCAATGTTCCACACTGAAGATTAAGCGAATGTCGCCCACTCCTACAGCCGCCGACCACCACTCAATGACTGCCATCGATCACTATCAGCCGCGCCCTCTTCATTGTAAAGAAGCTTCTTGAGAAATCACGACGTGCAATGTGGAGTAACAAAGCACCGTGCATAATAACGACCAACCATGCAGACTAACGAAATATCCCACGGAACAACATAGCCCAAAAATGATGTAACAATGCACAACAAAAATGGTATAATACACTAAAAGTGATACGATGCGTACCCCAGAGACAGTATGGCAACGCACACCGAAGACGATGTAACGACGTATCACGGAGACAGTGTAACAAAGCACCTTGAATAAGATTCCATTTTCATCCTCTATGGCCTACAGGCATTATCACAACTTGTGCAGCTCACAAATCTACCCTGTATGAAGTACAGGCATTATCACAGCTTGTGCAGCTCCCAGTTTAGGCCACTACCACCTACTGGCATTATCAAAACTCGTGTAGCTCTCAACTCCAGCCTCTACCCTCTACCCTTTATGGGCATTATTATAGCTTGTGCAGCTCCAAACACTGGCCTCATTGGCCTACGGACGTTATCACAGCTCGTGAAGCTCCAAACTCTGATCTCTGTATCCTACAAATACTATCACAGGTCATGCAGCTCCCAACTCCGACCTTTGTGATCTAACAGATTTTATCATAGTTCATGCAACTTCCAACTCTGACCTCTGAGGCCTATGAATATAAGTACAAATCCCCGCAAGGGCCTAAGTGGCTTACAACTCCTGCAGCTCCCTACTGTGATCTCTGTGGCCAAACAACGCTCATGAAACAACCATTTACATCCCACATGAGCAATTACTATCTTGGTTTTCAACTATGGCCTCTGCGATAAACTGACGCTACATCCACAATGTACAACCTTCACGGCGGACGACTGCATCCATAGCGATCGACTACAGCCTTCGCGACCTGTTTAACAACAACAACAAACCTTCATCCCACTAAGTGGGGTCGGCTACATGAATCTTTCTTCTCCATTGTGTCTATTTTCATTTAATTCTAATATATTAAGATAATTTTTTACACAATATGTCCAAGTCTTTTTAGTTCTACCTATGTCTTTCTTAACATAATTCGAATCTTAAACAGCTACTCTCCTAATCGAATGATCAGATGGTCGACGTTTAGTGTAACCTAACCATCTAAGATGACTCTCTAATCTTGTTTACCATTGAAGCTACACCAACCCTATCATGGATAGATTCATTTTGAATTTTGTCTTTGATTGTCAAGCCACTCATCCACCAAAGCATTCTCATCTCAGTAGCACTTAACTTTGTCTTACGCTTCTCTTTTAAAGGCCAACATTCTACACCATAAAGCATTAAAGGTCTTACCACCATCTTAAAAAATATTCCTTCAAGTCTAAGCAATACTTTTCAATTGCAAAATAGACCTGATGCATTCTTCCACTTCAACCAATCAACTTGAATTCCACTAATAAAATCATCATCTATATCACCATCACTTTAAAAAATAGACACGAGATACCTAAAACGTTACCACTATTTAATGATTTGATCACTCATAATTACGACGCTGTCACTAGAGCTACTAATACTAAAATTATGTTCACACATTTTAATGATTTGATCACCCATAGTTACGAAGCTTCCACTAGAGCTACTAATACTAAAATTACATTCCATGTATTCAATCTTAGATCTACTCAAATGAAGGCTTTTAGACTCCAATATAGACCACCATAATTTAAGTTTCTCCTGAATTCTTTCTCTAGTCTTATCCACTAGAAGGATATTATCAGCGAAAAGCATACACCAAAGGACATCCTCCTGTAAATGCCCAATAAGAGCATCCATAACTAAAGCGAAAAGATATGAACTTAAAGCCAACCTCTGATGTAATCCAACTGAAATAGGAAAATACTTGGTCAATCCTCGTTCTGTTCGAACACAAGTAACAACTCTAGTATACATATCTTTAATAACTTGAATATAAGTCATATCAATACTTTTCTAATTTGAACTCTGCGAAGAATTCTATTGAAATCTTATTATAAAAATGTTCTAAATCAATAAAAATCATATGTAGATCCTCCTTACTCTCTTTGTACTTCTCCATCAAAACTCTCAATTATGATTATTATTACTAAAATATCATTGTACATCAATTTTTTAATTATATTTTCTCTAACTCAGGAGAAGAATGGGCAAGTATACTAGCATCACAATGGATTATTTCAACTGGGCTAGGTCTCGTGGTTTTTTTCACTTTTCAGATTTTTCATGTAAAAGATTAAGATGTTTCCCCCTGCTACATTTTTACTATCTGAATGTGTGGTATTAAGATGTTAAATATCACTCCATCACTATGAATCTTTAGGCAAGCGTCACTACTATAAATAAAAAGGTCATTTTTAGAAACTATCATTAAATATTGAATTGAATGGAATCAATTATTTGGATATGGAATTATTGATTATTCCAGTGCATGGCTTGAAGGAAGCAGATGGAACCACACCTTCGTAACGCCATTCATAACCACTCCTCTTCATTGCTGTCATCTTCTCATATATTCCTTTGCCTAGCTATTTTATTTATTAGTTACAAATGTTGGATTAGAGTCAAATAAATTTTATACAACTATGATTTTTATCAATTTTTTCAGATATTGAATGCCATCAATTTACAATATGATTTGAGATCCCGTGTTTAATTTCCATTGGTGAGGAATCTGTCAGTTGTTTAATGCAACTTTATTGATTTATTCTTTATTTTGAATCAAAGGTAGTAAATAATATTTTGTATAAGATTGTGTACTTCTTAATGATAATACACAATAAATCTTGTAATCTTGCCTCATTAAAAATCCTAAATATTTCATCTCACTGTTATTATTATTTTACATTAAATCCACATCAAAAACCATTGAACTTGACATGCCTTCTATCATATGGTTTTATGGTTAATTTGGTGAACAATTGAAACAATAATATAAGTTGATAAATATAATTAGAAGTTAAAAATAAATCCTATCAAGCTACATGTAGTTACAAGTCAAATGTAGTTACAAGGCATATTGAATAGTTATAAGTGAGGGAAAAAGTTACAAGTCAAATGTCGATATCATGAGAATGTTAAAACTGATGTGTGGTTAAATTAGAAATGAAGGGAAGGAATTACGAATTAGAGAAATGGTGGTACTGGCAGTCAAAAAGCAAATAACCAGTAACTACATATTATATAAACAACCTGAATCTGCAACTGCCGATGCCTTGATGCCCATTCCTCTTCTGCAACTCGTCTATACTCATCTGTTTCCTTATACCTTTCACGTTCACCAATTAAACTCCCATAGCCATGAGGCATATCATCAGGTTTGTGTGCAGTCAGTCCCACATCAGTTGTAGCAAACAATGCATCTACTTTGCTTTTCATTTTAGAATCCATATGACCAGAGAAGGGGGCTTTGATCGGTGCTACTTCATGCTGTTGACTACAAATTGACGTAGACTCTTCAAAATCTCTCTTTAGGCTCTCTTTAAAGTCTGAAGCTTCTCGTTCATCAAGTTTATGTTCCACTCTGTCTGGACTGAGATCATTGTCATTTGACACCTGCTTCCCATCCAATTTACCAAAAGCATGGGATGTTGTAGTAGAAGGTTCCTCTTTATCAAAGAACCCTGACTTGCCATGGCTTTCACACGTAAATAAAGAAGTTTTCACAGGCTCTCGTGCATCCTTATTGAGAAAACTAAGACCATCATTCATTGAGTGAGCTGTTTGTGGTTGCTCTTCTAGATTTGACTCGTCCTCATCCCTCCTTGTACCTGGTCCTTTACAAGGAATGTGACTACTGGAGTATGATTGTGTAAAAGAGACGTTAACTGCAGTATTTAAATAAAAATCTTCATTTCCATCAGTACAAAGTACATTGGCTGAGGGGCGCTGCTCAGCATTGTTTGTAAATCTTGTACCGCATTGAGCAAACATTTCTTCAAAATAATTAGATGGCATTCTTTCAAAACAATTTGCAACATCAGCATCATCTAGGGTTGGCGCATGGGATGGATCTTCAGTATAAAAAGTTGAGTGAGGCATGGTAGCCTGATCGGAAGAAGCAAATTGCCCACTTCCCTTCTTCCTCAATGCAGCCTTTTCCCACTGTTCGCGAATAATTCCAGAATGATCTTCCATTATCACACAATCAGAGCTGCTACACTCAGATTCATCGCATTCATTGGTGTTTGATTTTATAGTAATACTTTCAGTCATACTGTTCTCTGAATCAAGATCGAAGCCATAACAGTTTCTGGAAGGACCAGTATGATCACAGCAGGCATTTCCATTTCCAACACACATGTGAAATTCATCAGTGTCTGAGCTTTCAGACAATGATAAGCTGCAGAAAGTTTCAGTAAATTGATTGCTTGTATTAGTGTCAGTTGATGAATTTCTAGGATTCTCTTTTTCGTCATCAATATAAATCACACCTCTAGGTGAGCAGTTTAATCTTGTTTTCTTTGCATGTTTTACTCCCTGATGAGAAATATTTGGATTGTCAATTAGAACAACATCGGCATTTTCTGTATCATCATCAATGATGATTGTTTCTTCAGTATTTCCACTGTTTTGGCATCTTTCGAGTATCCTTCTGGCAAATTGAGTTCTTGGCTGAGGCTGACCCCTTGACATATTCTTTCAAATACAATTATATTAAAAAATTAATAGCTGAGCTCCTCGAGCATTTAAGAAACCAGTTTTCCTCAATACGGCATCATGAAAGTAATACTTTGGATCACACATCAAACATAGATATTACTGATAAAAATCAGAAGACAATATCAGTAAACAAGAATACTTTTCATGCAAAAAAAGAAGAACCTCTGAAAAAGGTTAATCAACAAATACATTATAGCTTATGCATACCTAGATAGAAACCAGTTCCTATGCATAAGTTATTATCTAAAAGTGTTAAAGGATGGAAATGCATATGTCAACACACGTTCGGAGCAGGTGGGAGAAGAAAATAAACTGAGTATTGAAACTTCAAAACTCAGTCTCAGGATTGTTACTAACCTGCTTGAGTTTTAAGCCCTATACAGATAAAAGTTCAAATTGGAATTGCTGAAACACATATAACCAAGTCCAACTAGCAATATTTAAGAAAGAAAGCTACCGGAAGTTTTTTAACTAATAAAAATAAAGCAAATTATAGGTAACCAACGCTAAAGCTAAGGTAAGAACAGCCCACCTAGAACAAGGAAAAAAGTTAAAAATATTGATGGAAGAATTTTGAGATACATGGAGAAAAAATTCCAAATTATGATAAAAAAGGGCTCAGTCAAATAATATAAATTTGTAAATTACAGAACAGCACATAATGACAATAAAAATGGAGAGACTAGAGAGGCAACATTAAAACAGGGCACACACAGCCAGTGAGTTTATCCTATAGAATTACAAAAAACAAGATAACAGAGAATTGGAGGGCGTTTCAAATTGAAAGAAATGGATAGATGCGGAAGTTTTTCATTTATTTTCATGGTTAGCTGGTCAAATTAGCCTGAAATACTGATAAAAGACATTTGCCCTCATGCTCAACCCATTATGGAGACTTCTACAAAATATGACTTACCAAGCTATTGGTAGCCCAGAGCGCGCAATCAAATATTCTAAGGTGTACTAACCAAGAGCAGAACGGACTCATCAAACGGTTCAAAGAGAACTCACTAGAAAGGTTCAAAGCAGACTCGCAAACCAAGCTTGAGGAGAGCCTACCAGCCAAACTAAAACTAGACTCGCTAGCAAGGCCTATGGAGATTCATGGAAAAATTGCCCAACTCATAATGAACATTTTGAATCAACCAAACTCAAGCATATTTGCCAAAGCAGAAAAGCCATTCAGTGATTTCTTCAAAAGAACAAGCAATTTAATCCCAGCTGGGCAACAACAAATCCTAATCATTATTTAAACTATATACCTAAGAAACTGATGGATCGCATTTTGTACTCTTTTGTTTTCTTATTCCTTTTTTTTTTGTTTTTTTCTTTTTTTTTGGAGACCTCAAATCATGACTTAAACCTATAAATAAAGGGTAGCATGCAGAGCCCAGTGATTGCAAGATTATGCAATCATAGAATGATTATTGTATTTGAAGTTTCTATAGTGGAAATCCTAGTGCTTCAAACCCTACAATTCGCTCTTTCATTTCCGGTTTTTAAATTTGTGCTAAGGTTCTTGTGTAATTTATGGACGCAAGAGATAGGTGGTGAACTCATGTCATGATCCAAAAGGGACAGGTTGATAATTACAGAGGAGCCAACCACGTAAATCGTTATCAACATGAAGAATCAAGAGTTAGTTACAACTAGATAACTTGCAGAGATGAAACAAATTGGGAAACTTGTGGATTTTAAAAACTCCTACAGCAAAGGTAACTAAGGAGTCATTAAATTCAACCATAAGAAAGAGAAATTTGATGCTAGAGGCGAGCTAATTACCCAAAGTTCTGAAATGAAATAGTAATACCATAGTATCATTGAGCATAGAGGCGCATTGAAAAGAGGAAGCCACTCAAATGAATGCTTCCTTCAAGAAAATTGCAATGGCAAAGCCTCCTGCAACACTCAAAATCTTGCACATTGATTAATACAAGGAGAGAACCAACCCAACAAATCATGTCGCCCACTTTGAATCTGCCCCCTCACTAATGAGCGTCGATGACGCATCGAGTTGCATCTTGCATTTCATTACTATTAAGGAGTCGGTCCTCTGGTGATTTTCATGCTCGTCGCTCGAGGATATTATATGACTTGTAGACTTCAAAAAATTTATTATAACATAATTCGTCATCATGCAACAACCTCTAAGGAATTCGCAAACTATATTGAAAATCAGGCAAGTGGTGGGTGAGTTACTAATGAGCTTAATTACAAGTTATTAGAAAGAAATGTTAAAACTTATGGCTTTCAAGCCAGTTATGGCTCAAACCATCATCATCCAAAGTCTAGAAGAAGGCGCCCATCTCACTACACGCTCGAATTGCAATAGCCGAAAATCATGGCTAAGTCACTGATACTCGACAACGACCACGCTAACAAAGAGTGAAACAATGAAATGGGAGATTTGGAGTCAAGGAGACCAACACACTTTTAATTAGTAGGGGAATTTTTCATAATTCCAAAAGACCCAAAAAGTTTCCCAAGGTTTCTGAGTTTGGCGGAGACCTCTCGAGCCATCAACAACTTCCATGTCAATGGAGGCAAACACAAAATCAAAATTAAAGTGATTATGGAAGAATGGAGAAATCATCACATCCACTTTCAACATAAAAATATCTAATCATCACACCACTGTGAGTTTCCTTGACCAACCTTATAGAGATCATTCAAAATAATGACAACTTCAAACAACATACGTCAATGAACATAGGTCCACACAAGAGAGATCATAAAAGTATTGTGCTTTTCACTGAGATCATGGTCATGTTGATGAGAGTTAATGATATCCAAGATAATTAGTGGAAATGCTCTTTAAAGCAAATAAGTCTAAGGAATTTGTCAAGCAAATCAAGGTGGAAGTCCAAAGATTTATGTGGAGGATTCTAGAAATGAACTTGTCCTCACACAAGCCATTCACATAGTTGGAGCAGTACTCACCAATCTGAGCAAATCTAAGTAAACATCTACTTGACCTAGCTTTAAAATAGCTTCAGTTGCATGAGTTGAAGCTGACCAAACATTAATACCTAGCAAGACAATATTATGTTTACTTGCATGATTGCATATTGAATAATATGAAAAGTTCAGTTAATATTTTTTTCAAAAATATCTGAGAAGATAAACATTAAGGGAACTCACCTGTCCCAGAACGTTGGGTTAATTTTTCAAGTGAGAAAAGAGAAATATTTACTCTGTTGGTCACTTAGGGGTAAGAAGATAGATAAAATAGAATGATGGTTAACTTTATCATAGTCAATGCTTCGATGACTGATAATATTGCATTCAACTAACATCTCCTCAATATATTCCAAGCAGACAACTCTATTTATTATGTCAACGATAAATTTTAACTAGAGATCAAATAGTAAAATAGAAGGTGACTTGCAGCAATCAAGAATTTATTATCGGATAGTTGTAAGAAATATTCAAGAGAAAGTTCTCATATTCCTCTATTACAGTAGTCGACTTCTTCACAACTTTCTTCTCTCATTTTTAATCCTTTATCTATATAAACTCATATCACTTGGACGTCTGACATCAGTTAAGCATCAAGATCCGCTAAAATGAAATCGAACTAACAAAGTTATAAAGACAAATCATGGATACAAATAGAAGTAAATGAAATGTTGAGATAAGAAACTCATACAAAAAATGTTACATGAAAGCTTAGACATCAAGGTAAAAGTGGACATTCAACTCTATCTTCTTCAGTTAAAGGAACTTCGCATACTTATCCTCCTGCAAGTCAAGCATAGAGGGATCATTCGAGAATGGCATTAGTTGGTCTTCATTGGACATTGCTAAATATATTTAACAAATCAAAACTTCGCTTTCAAATGCTTGATTTTGTTCTCTAAGTTCGACATCCAAATGTGATTTGACAAGAACAAAACACTTCCATCCTTTAAAGCATTAATTGTCATGAGATGTCGAAAGATGTTATATTTCATATTATCTTCATCTCTCATTGGTGGATAATGAAAAAGACTACATTCACAAAGGAATTCAGCAATAGCTATGTTAAGGCAACTCCAAGGACATGGATGATGTTAGCAAACACTTGGCACAATGAAAATAAAATGTCGACACTGAATTGATCCTCATTGCAACAAAACTAGTCCCCAATCAACTTGTTCACAAACTCATCAGGTTTAGGCACTGAAATTAAATAGAACTATTAAAAACCTTTGACATCACAATCATCACCTTTGGAACAAGAATGTGCTTGCATTCTTGGAACTACTTGTACTTTTTCTTCAAAGTTTGTTATCATAGAAAGCAGAGAATGATAGAAAGTTAAGAAAAAAATCGAGCATTAGAAAGGGTGAGATCTAGAGAGAGAATGTCTCAATCAAGAGAGAAAGAGAATCCAAGTGGAGCCCAAAGGCAATTTATAAGCAAAGAATGAAGCAACTTCAAGAAATATCTTAATCAAAATTATTTTAGAAATTTTCGAAGTTCTAAAATGTTAATTTTTTTTTTTTTAAATAAGTCATCATCATTACTGATCACCATTCAAGTTAAAGTAAAATCAAACTCACTGAAGTAAGAAAACTTTCTACATTCCATTAAAATAAACGTTTGAATTACAAAATACAAGTAATATCACACTTCATCAAAACTGCATTACGTAACTATAAGGATAACTGAAAGTGAACCCTTCTTCCAAACTCTCCCCAAGTACGCTATTAAAAAAAAATCTAAAAAGCAAATCAGAGAAGGCATCAATATGAAGTGTATGTCTTAATTAATTACTATAACACAAACTTGGTACTCGCAAAAATAATAAATTTAACTTCGAAAAGTCTAGAATGATTATGGCTCAAAATGGCTTTGGTCTTCAAGTCATTGAAATCTATATAGAGATCACTGAAGACTTCATTAACAACCACATTTGGTCTACCTTCCAAATTGTTGATCCTCTCGATCAATTCCTTCTGCAATTCTTTCGATCCTGACCCCATAAGAGTAATGCTCCCTAAATCTCACTCCTCTCTATGAGCATTTGATTCTGTAGAGAGGTTAAAGACATTCATCTCAACCATATTTTCCTTGATCCTCTCCATCAAACTCACCACTTTGGCCGACTTCTTTGGTGAGTTGGCATGGAGCCATGTGCAGCACGACAAACTTCTTGTAGCAACGAAGTTGGAGGGCCGGGTCATCCCTTCCTTTGTAGCTAACTCAGTTGACTCCCTCATTTCAGTGGGATCCTCCGAGGCTCTAGAAGTACCAAGGGACACCTCAACAACGACTTTGTCTCATCTCTTTGAATGTCTCAAAGAGCAAATATCTTCAAATCCCTAAACCTAAACTCACTAAGGAGCATCTTGATACAAATCGGGATGAACTTTCATAGCAAATTTAGGGCAAATAAATTTTTTTACTTCACCAGCACAAAACAACAAAACTCAAATGCATAAAAGAAAAGCACTTACAATTTAAGAGATTGGCAGTCTCTCCCAAACCTTAACTCTTGCAACTACGATTCGATTGGTAGGTGAACTCCCCCAAACACTAACCCTAAGATTCAAAGACAACAATCAAACATATCCAGCCCTAAATATATTAAACACTATTTATATCCCACAATAATAACTAATAAAAGACTAAATTGTCGCATAAAAGACAAAAATGACCTTGGATGCTGATCTAACACAACTTTGAAAGAAAAAAAATTTCTTAATAAAACTTAAAAAAGATTCTTCAAGATGACGCAATAAAATAAAAAGCCCGATATTTTTAAGAAGTACTTGTATAAGTCACCACGAAATCAAAATCAACTCTCGAGTAAACCTAGCATTGATCTTTGGTTAAAGCACACTCTTTGTATTATGTGCTACAATATTGTTCATAAAATATAAGGAAATGCTCTAAGATACAACATCATTCTCAGCAAAAGATGGAACTAAATTACCTTTCACTGCTAGCCACTTCTCAACTGACTACACAGTCACTACTTGGACTACTTCCTCTACTGAGATAGTTGAAGTCATTGGGAACCAACTCAATATATATATATATATATATTGAGTTAAAAATTCATATAAAACAACTTAGTAAGTTTCTATATTTACCTATGTAGGAACTTCTCGGAAATTAGGAATTTCACTCAATTGCGCAAACTGGTTGGTTGATTGTGAAGGGGCTACCTCTGCGGGTGTTCAATGGAAGTCGTCAGTGAAGTTGGGATGATTTTATCCCCTGTCTTACTCATCACGGGGAGTTCAAGCTTGACCTTCTTATAGTTTTCTCCAAACCCTTACCTTCCTTTTTCATTGAGAATGTTTGCTGCCATAACGTCCCTATAGATCGTAATTTTATCTTTTAGAACTTTCATTTTTGTAAGATTGTAAAGCTAAGAGTGATAGGAAGAAGTTGATCTAAAAGTTCTTGGAACCTTTTTATTGGGAAATGAAAGGGTTATTTATAAGGAATTGATTGCGCTGACATGGACAAAAAAGAAAATAAATATAAATCAATACATTCTCAAAAATTGTTAAATTACATCATTTAAACTTCCCATACAAATAAATGTGCATTATACTATTAACTTGTCTCATGCAAAATAAACAATGAATTCAACACGAAGAGAAAATGCCTTTTTAATATACTAAACTCAAGCAAAGTCACTAAAGCTCACAAGAAATTCAACAACTTCTTCCCAACCAAATGACTATAGATCTAAGTTACTATTTACGCTAAATGCCTCTTGTATTTTATAGCGAGTAATCAATACGTCTTACTTTGTACTTTTCTATTATTCGTGAGATTTTTTTTATATAACACTTAAGCCCCGAGCTAAACATGAAAATAACCATAAAAAGAGCCCAAGGAATGAAAATTATGCAATCTAACCTAAATCGTGTATTTGAGTTTTCTAAAGGGAAGTCTCTCTTCATTATTCTTTTTTTATCTATTTGAACTAAATAAGGTTTTGGTATAATTCATGGACAAACAATTCAGGGTTCAACTTAGAGATTAAATAATTGCTTCCAATAAAATAGGTAGAGGGCTCGAACCTTGCCATTGTAAATAGAAGAATATGGTTCAATACCCATTCAGAACAATCTCTAAAGTATGACTTTGTTATGATTCCATGGTTCCAAGGATTATGATCTATATAAACCTATAATAGAATGCACAGCAATTTTGAAACTAGTTTCAAAACAAGTTTCATAATTGGAGTACATGCAACTATATGTTTATATATATCATAATTATTGGAACCATGGAGTCTTAAGAAATTAATGCTTTAAAGATTGCTTTGAATGGATAGTGCACCAAGTTCTCCTAATGATCATGGCAAGGTCTGCACCTCTATCTATTTTATTGAAAGTAGATTGTTGTCAACATAAATGTTATACCCAATAGAAAGGACTTTGCTCAAGCAGAACATGAAATAGAGGTGTCACAATTAAGTTAGAGCAGAGAAAAGCTCCCTAAACCCCATTCCACCTCACCCAATAAGCATACATTGGTTGTATTTTACTAATTAAAATCATCAAGTGTAATATAGAAATAATGAACAACATACGTTCTATAATGTAACAGCAGACTTTTGTAACGGTAAAGTAGCCTTCAGCCCTGCTGCTGGCTTTATAAGTGGTTCATCCTTGAGGTTCTCTTCAAGGCAAGCGTTATTTTATAATAAACACGTAAAGCTAAAATAAAATCAGAAACTTCCCTCGACGAAACCCCACGCAGCACAACGGATAACCTGATCAATATAACCTTCAAAACAGAATCACATTCGGGAGCAGAACACCGACCAATTCAATTTTCTTCTCAGCCTAACGGGTCGACTCGATCAATAGAAGGTTGAACGGCAGAAGAGAGAGAGAGAAAGAGATAGAGAGATCGAAACGTATCAATAAAGGAGAAAAAGGAATGGCGAAGGGGAAACAAACCTCGGACGGAGGCGGCGAGGAAACTAGAAGGGACCGACGCCAAAGTTGGAGTTAATCAAGGGGCGAGCAGCCCGATTACGCGAGTTAAGGGTTTCACCGTGTTTGAAGATGCTGGAACGAGAAGAATTCAAACACGATTTCGACGAAGAATGCCAAATTTCTATGCTTCCGCTTGATAAAAAAACTCGTTTCCCACAGAAAAAAACCTGCAATTCTTAGAAGAAAGAACTGAACCGTTTAAAATCAGCCTTGCAATTTACACCATTGATAAGGTTAACTGGGAATGGTCGGACCAGCTGCCCGACCGCATGGGATGTGTTGACCTTATTAGTAATTAATTTTAAGACCTCATTATTTGATTTTATTGAATGCTAAAAAATTTANGGCAGAAGAGAGAGAGAGATCGAAACGTATCAATAAAGGAGAAAAGGGAATGGCGAAGGGGAAACAAACCTCGGACGGAGGCGGCGAGGAAACTAGAAGGGACCGACGCCAAAGTTGGAGCTAATCAAGGGGCGAGCCGCCCGAATACGCGAGTTAAGGGTTTCACCGTGTTTGAAGATGCTGAACGAGAAGAATTCAAACACGATTTCGACGAAGAATGCCAAATTTCTATGCTTCCGCTTGATAAAAATAACTCGTCTCCCACAAAGAAAAAAACCTGCAATTCTTAGAAGAAAGAACTGACCCGTTTAAAATCNCACCGACGCCAAAGCTGGAGCTAATCAAGGGGCGAGCCGCCCGATTACGCGAATTAAGGGTTTCACCGTGTTTGAAGATGCTGAACGAGAAGAATTCAAACACGATTTCGACGAAGGATGCCAAATTTCTATGCTTCCGCTTGTAAAAATAACTCGTCTCCCACAAAGAAAAAAACCTGCAATTCTTAGAAGAAAGAACTGACCCGTTTAAAATCAGCTTGCATTTTACACTATTGATAAGGTTAACGACGGATCTACTGGGAATCCCGACCCCATTCGATGTGTTGACCTTATTAGTAATTAATTTTAAGACCTCATTATTTGATTTTATTGAATGCTAAAAAATTTATGGCTATAACAACAATAACTTACTTTTATCCCATTAGGCTATATGAATCATTTTTCTCCATTGTATCCTTTTGAGTGTCATATTTTCATTTAATTCTAATAAATAAACATTATTTTGTATATAATATGCCAAAGTCTTTTTAGGTCTCTCTCTACTTTCCTAACATAAATAAAATCTTAAACATCGACTCTCCTAACTGGGTTATGAGATAATTGGCATTTAATGCGACCAAACTATCTAGGACAACTCTCTACTTTCCTAACATAAATAAAATCTTAAACATAGATATATTTGCTTCGCATTTTGTCTCTATGTGTAAAGTTACTCATCCACCTTAGCTTTCTCATCTCTCTAACACTTACTTTTATGCTTCTCTTTTAAAGGCAAACATTATGTCATAAGCATTGCATGTCTCATCACCGTCTTATAAAACTTTCTTGTAAGTTTAAATGGTATTTTTCTATCATATATTGGCATCTCAAGTTGTTGTAATATCTAAAAAAATAAATCAATTTGGAATGAACTTTTATCAAACACTTCATGTAGTAGAAGAGAATTCATTAGGTCAAATGGTTGATTCTCAACCATCATTAGAGACTTTAAATGCAGTTAACAATAGGCCTAATAACCCATATTCTAACTATTACAACCCATGTTAGAAAAACTAACAATCTCTGAACTAATAATTCTGGTGGCGGAAATCAGCAATGAGAGAACAATCAAGCAAACACATTTGAAAACTTGAACAACCAGGGTAGTATTAACTATGTACCTTCTCACCCTCCTAGATTTACTAATAACCAATCAATTAAGGAGAAGAAGTTGTCTATAGAAGAAGTTGTCTATAGAAGAAGTGGTGTTAAAGATGGGAATCAATTACTAAGTCAGAATGCTGCAATAAGAAATATTATAAATCAACTGAGAGAAATTGCTAATGCACTTAGCAATAAGCCCAGGGAATGCTTCCTAGTAACGTTGAAATAAATCCTAAAGATAGGAACAAAAAGCAAGAGCAAGTTAAAGTTGTCCAACTCAGGAGTGGAAGAGAGTTAAATGTTGAAATTCAAAAGGATATTAAAGTTGAGGAGGAGAATAAGGAAATTAAAAAACATGTAGAAATTGTTCCTAAGAATGTAGAAAAACCTATCTCTCAAATTAAGATCAATTTAGAAAGACCACTAACTTCATTTCCTCGGAAACCTAGATAGCAAAAGCAGGATAAAAAATTTTCAAACTTTTTCAAGATATTAAGAAACCTTACCATCAATATTCCTTTTGCTGAAGCATTGAACTAGATGTCAAATTATGCTAAATTTATGAAAGAAATTTTTAACAAAAAGAGGACGCTTGAAAATTATGAAACTATGTCACTAGGTGAAAAATGAAGTGCAATAATTCAGAAAAAGCTTCCACAAAAACTCAAAGATATGTTTAGCTTTATTATACGTTGTGAGATTGTAGAAATATTTTATGGAAAATGTTTATGTGATTTAAGAACTGGCATTAACCTCATGTCAGTCTTAGGAGAGATTTCTCTCACCATTGTTTGATCGATTTATTACTTATCCTATGGGGGTTATAGAAGATGTAGTTTTAAAAGTGGATAAATTTATATTTCCTAAGGATTTCATTATTTTAGATATGGAGGAAGATAAAGAAATACCTATCATTTAGGGGAGGCTTTCCTTGACACTAGACAAGCAATGATAGATATGTAGAAAGGAGAGTTGACAATGAGAGTTAATGACTAGGAGGTTACTCTTATTGTGCTAAAATCTATGGAACAACCAAATAAAAGAAAAGATGATAAATGTTACAAAATGGATACTATTGATTATTTATTTAATAATCATTTCCGAGAAAGATATAAAGTCAAAATAAATCAACAAGAATTAGATGATGAAAATGAAATTGATTTTCAAGATAAATCAAATGAAATGATTTTGAGGATTCAAATTACGTTCAAGAAAGTTTTGAGATTTTCAACACTACTGAAAATAGTAAACCTCTGATTCCTTTAATTGAAAAACCTCCTAAGCTTGAGATGAAGGTGCTCCCTACTCATTTAAACTATGTTTTTCTAGGGAATTCATCAACATTACCTGTAATAATATCTGTTGATTTAACTGAAGATCATGAAGAAGAATTAATTGACGCTTTGAAAAATCATAAGAAAGCCTTTGGATGGATGTTAGCTGATATTAAAGGAATTAGCCCTTCAATCTGTATGCATAGAACTTTAATGGAAGATAATCATAAACCTAAAGCTGATCCTTAGAGAAGATTGAACCCTGTTATAAAAGAAGTGGTCAAGAAAGAAATTTCAAAGTGGTTAGATGCTAGAATCATTTATCCTATTTCTGAAAGTGTTTGGATCAGTTGAATCCACTGTGTTCCTAAGAAAGGAGGAGTGATTGTAACGGTTAATGAAAGGAATGAATTAATTCCAATAAGAAAACTCACCGGGTGGCTAATCTATATTGATTATAGAAAATTAAACCATGCCACTAGGAAAGATCTCTTTCTTTTACCTTTCCTGAATTAGATGTTGGATAGACTTGTTGAGCATTGATATTTCTGCTTTTTGGATGGATATTCTAGATACCGCCAAATTCTCATAGCCCCTAAGGATCAAGAAAAGACAACATTCACAAGTCCATATGAAACTTTTGCTTTTAGAAGGATGTCTTGTGATTTATGTAATGCACTAACAACTTTTTAATGGTGCATGATGTTTATTTTCTGCAACTTAATTGAGAAAGAAATTGAAGTTTTCATGGATGATTTCTCAATTTTTGGACCTCTTTTGATTCATGTTTAGATAATTTAGCTAAGTTTCTAAAACTCTGTGAAGAAATAAATTTAGTTCTCAATTGGGAAAAATGTCAATTTATGGTTGTATGAATAATTGTGTTAGGACATAAGATTTCTAAAAATGGCATGGAAGTTGATCCAAAAAAAATTTAAGTTATTGTTGAATGACCACCTCCTATGTCAGTGAAAGAAGTTAGGAGTTTTTTAGGACATATTGGGTTCTACAGGTGTTATATTAAAGACTTTCCAAAAAATTGCCAAGCCTCTATATCATCTCTTAGAAAAAGACACTGACTTTGATTTTAATGAGGAATGTCAAATTGTCTTCAACTTATTAAAGGACAAAACTAATCACTGCACCTATTATTGTTTCACTTGACTGGGAAAACCCATTTGAATTAATGTGTGATGCAAGTAATTATGTTATTTGGGTTGCATTAGGGCAAAAATAAGATAAGATTTTTAAATTTATACATTATGCCAGTAAAAACTTAATGAAGCTCAAATTAATTATACCTCTATTAAAATGGAGTTATTGGTAATAGTATATGTTTTTGATAAATTTAGACCTTTTCTTATTGAGGCAAAATGTATTGTGCATACTAATCACTATACTATTAAATGATTGATGTTGAAGAAAGATGTAAAACCACGATTAATTAGACGAGTCCTTATGATGCAGGAGTTCGATAGGAAGGGTAGTGATAATCAAATAACTAATCATTTATCAAGGATACAACAGGAAATTATGGTGATAATGATATTGAAATAAATGAAAATTTTCTTGATGAACAATTATACTCTATTTCTGAGTGGCATACTTTGTGGTATGCAGATATAGTTAATAATATTTTTCCCTACGAATTAGAAAGCCACCAAAAGATCTTTTGGGATAACCCTTATTTATATAAAAAATGTATGGACTTGGTCATCCGAAGATGTGTGCCTATTGAAGAAACTAAGGAAATTAATCAAAAATACACGAATATGATTTTAGGGGACATTTAAGAGTGTATAAAACTACATTTAAAATCTTACAATCTGGATTTTATTGTCCTACTTTATTTAGATTTGTTAATACTCATATAAAAACATGGGATAGATGCTAGAGAGTAGGCAATATTTCCAAGAGAAATGAAATGCCCCTAAATTTTACTTTAGAAGTTGAAAATGTTGATGTATGGGGTTTAGATTTTTTGAGAACATTCATACCATCTTTTGAAAATATATATATTCTAATTGTTGTGGATTATGTTTCAAAATGGATTGAAGTTGTTGCTTTACCCTTTTGTGATGCTTGAAATGTTGTAAAATTATTAAGGAAAAATATTTTTACTAGATTTAGAATGCTAATAGTGATCATTACAAATGGGGGAAGACATTTTATGAGCTTTGAAATTGAAAAATTAATGAGAAAATATGGAATTAAACATCGAATTACCACAGTTGATTGACCTGACCCACAATTACGCAGATATTTATGTTTCTTAATATGTCAAAAACTTGACCCAAATTATATTTAGCGACTAGTGAGAATAGATGCTAGAGAGTAGACAATATTAGCGACTAGATCTATTGTCGATGCCGCTGGTGGTGGTTCATTCATGTCAAAACCATTTCATGACACTTATGTTTTAATTGAAGAGATGGCTACGAATAATTTTCAATGGCCTTCTGAGAGGGTGAATCAAAAGAAAGTAGTCAATATTCATGAAACTGATGCACTTAGTTAGCAAATCAAGTTGTTGCAATTTCAAGGAAGTTAGATCAATTTGGAATGAATTTTTCTCAACCAATTTCCATGATTGGAGCGAATTCATTAGGCCAAATGGTAGATTCTCAAACATCATTGGAGACTTTGAATGTCATAAATAATATACAGAATAACCCATATTCCAATTATTATAACCCAGGTTGGAAGAACCATCCTAACTTTAGCTGGAATAACAATTCGGGTGGTAATAATCAGTAATGAGGGAACAATCAAGTAAACCCATTGGTAAACTGGAACAACCAAGGGAATAATAATTATAGATCTACTTATCCTCCAAGAATCAATAGTAAGAAATTGGAACAACCAAGGGAATAATAATTATAGATCTACTTATCCTCCAGGTTTCAATAGTAATACACAATTTAAGAATAAGAAGTTGTCTATAGAAGAAGTAGTGTTACAAATGGGTAATTAGTTACAAATTCAAGGAGCTACGATTAAAAATATTGAGAATCAACTTGGGCAAATCACAAGTTCATTAAGTAATAGATCCCAAGGAACACTTCCTAGTAATACTGAATCAAATCTGAAAGATAAGAATAAAGATTAAGTTAAAGCCGTACAACTTAGAAGCGAAAAAGAGTTGGAAGGTAGGGTTCAAAAAGAGATTGAAGTAAAGAGAGAAGAAATTGAAGAATCAAAAGACGATGCTTCGAAAGATTCTGAAAGACCTATTTTTCTGCCAAAAATTGATTTAGAAAGCCGCCACCTCGATTTCCTCAGAGACTTCGACAATAAAAGTTAGATAAGCAATTTTCAAAATTTCTGGAAATATTTAAGAAGCTTACAATCAATATTCCATTTGTTGAAGCCTTAGAACCAATGTCAAGCCATGTAAAGTTTATGAAGAATATTCTCAACAGAAAAATAAAGTTTGAAGATAATGAGACCGTTGCACTTAGTGAGGAGTGCAGTGCTATAATTCAGAAGAAGCTTCCTGAAAAGCTTAAAGATCGTGGTAGCTTTACGATTTCATGTGCAATAGGAGATAGATTTTATGAGAAAGCTTTATGTGATTTAGGTGCATGCTTTAACCTTATGCCATTATCAATATTTAAAAGATTGAGATTAGGAGAAATAACACCTACTACTGTAACTCTACAGTTAGTAGATCGTTCAACAACCTATCCTAAATGAGTTATAGAAGATGTCCTAGTGAAAGTGGATCAATTTATCTTTCCTGTTGATTTAATTGTGCTAAGAATATGGTGGAAGATAAAAAGATATCTATCATTTTGTGGAGACCTTTCTTAGCCACAGGAAGAGCAATGATAGATGTTCAGAAAGGGGAATTAACAATGCACATCAATGATCAAACTGTTACTTTTAACATTTCAAAATCAATGAAGTACTCTGCAAAAGATAAAGATGATGAATGCTATAGAATGGATGTTATAAGATATCTGAGCGAATGTCATTTCAAGACTAATTATGAAGAAAAATCTGAAGTAAAAGATTTGGAACACGAGCAAGAAGAGGAATTAGATCAATGTAAAGATCTTTTTAAGGAAGAATTTGGAACACGAGCAAGAAGTAGAATTAGATCAATGTGTAAACCTTTTTAATGAAGATTCAAGTTTGGAACATAAGCAAGAAAAGGAATTAGATTGATATGTAAACCTTTTTAAGGAAGATTCAAATTATGTTCAAGAAAGTTTTGACACCATAGACAAAGATAAATCATTTTGTCCATATATTTAAAAACCTGCAGAACTTGAGTTGAAATTACTTTTTGAATATTTAAAATATGCCTTTTTAGGAGATTCCTCTACTTTACTTGTCATAATTTCCTCAAAGTTAACAAAGAAAAGCTGATGAAAATTCTAAAATATTTTAAGAAAGCCTTCGGATGGACAATTGCTGATATTAAAGGAATCAGTCCTTCAATTTGTATGCATAGAATTAATTTGGAAGAAAACAAAAAACCCAAAGCTGATCCACAAAGAAGATTAAATCCTATTATGAAAGAGGTTGTTAAAAAAGAATTTTTAAAGTGGTTAGATGCTGAAATTATATACCCTATTTCAGATAGTGCATGGGTTAGTCCAATTCACTGTGTTCCTAAGAAAGGAGGAGTAACTGTAAACTGTGAATAAACATAATGAGTTAATACCTACTAAATATGTTACAGGGTGGTGAATATGCATTGATTATAGAAAATTAAATCTTGTCATTGGGAAAGATCATTTTCCACTACCCTTTCTAGATCAAATATTGGATAGACTAGCTGGGCATAAATACTTTTATTTTCTGGTTGGATATACTGATTATCACCAAACTCAAATATCTCCCGAGGATCGAAAGAAAACAACATTTACCAATCCTTATGGTACTTTTTCTTTTAGAAGAATGACCTTTGGTTTATGTAATACCCATGCTACATTTTAAAGATGTATGATGGCAATTTTTTTGTGATTTAATTGAAAAATGTATTGAAGTCTTTATGGATGACTTTTCAGTGTTTGGAACTTAATTTGAATCATGTTTAGAACATTTATCTAAAGTTCTTAAGCGCTGTGAAGAAACAAATTTAGTCCTTAACTGGGAAAAATGCCAATTTATGGTAGTAGGAGGAATTGTATTAGGTCATCAAATATCAGAAAATGGTATGGAAGTAGATCCTGCTAAAATTCAAGTGATCACTAATTTACCTTATCCAACAAATGTAAGAGAAATTAAGAGTTTTTTAGGACATGTTGGATTCTACAGGTGATATATTAAGGACTTTTCTAAGATTGCTAAGCCTTTATGCCATTTACTAAAGAGATGCAATTTTCAATTTTGATGAGGAATGCCTAAAAGTGTTTAAATTAATAAAAGAAAAATTAATCACTGCACAAATTATAGTTTCAAAAAATTGGGAAAAACCTTTTGAACTTATGTGTGATGCATGTGATTATGCTATTGGAGTTGTTTTAGGACAAAGATATGATAAAATTTTCAAAGTTATTTACTATGCTAGTAAAAGTCTCTTAGAAACTCAAATATTCAACAACTTAAAAAGAGTTATTAACAATAGTATATGCCTTTGATAAATTTAGATTATATTTAATTAGAATTCATTGTATAGTGCATACAGATCATTCTGTTATTAAGTACTTAACGAAAAAGAAGGATACTAAACCAAGACTTAAAAGATGGATTCTTCTTTTACAAGAATTTGATTTTGAAATAATAGATCGGAAGGGAACTGAAAATCAAATTACTGATCATTTGTCCAGGCTTGAATTAGAAAAACCACTCTGTTTTGAAAAAGAAATTAATGAACATTTTCCAAATGAAAAATTGTTCACTTAAATAGAGTGGTGTGTTCCGTGGTATGCCGACATTGTGAACTATATTGTTAGTGATCTTAAACCCTATGAGTGGCATGTTCCATGGTATGTCGACATTGTGAACTATATTGTTAATGATCTTAAACCCTATGGAATGATATACCAACAAATAAGAAACTTTATTTCTTAAGCCAAGACTGATTTTTGGGATGACCCATATTTATATAAACAAGGAAAGGATCTGATCATTTGAAGATGTGTACCATTATAAGAAACTTATGAAATTATCCAAAAATATCATAATTTTGATTTTGGGGGACATTTTGGTATTGATAAAATAACATACAAAATTCTACAATCTATATTTTATTGGCCTACAATTTTTTGAGATGTTAATGCTTATACAAAACTTGTGATAGATGTCATAGAGTAAACAATATTTCTAGAAGAAATGAGATGCCCCTCAATTATATGCTAGAAGTTGAAATATTTGATTGTAGGCAATATTTCTAGGAGAAATGAGATGCCCCTCAATTATATGCTAGAAGTTGAAATATTTGATGTTTGGATTAATTCATGGGTCATTTATACCATCTTTCGGAAATTTATATATATGTTAGCAGTGGACTATGTATCCAGATGGATAGAATCTGTTGCTTTACCTCAATGTGGTGCTCAAAGTGTTGCAAAATTTTTGAAAACAAACATATTTTATAGATTTGGGATGCCAAGAGTTATCATTACTGATAAGGGAAGTCATTTCAGAAATGCCATTATGGAGAAGTTATTATAAAAATATCATATAAATCATAGGATTGCTACTGCTTATCATCCTCAGACAAGTGGTTTGACAGAATTATCCATTCAGGAAATTAAAAGAATTATGGAAAAATCTATGAATCCAACAAAAATGGATTAGTCAGTCAAACTTGACTATGCTTTGTGGGCTTATAGGACTGCATATAGAACTCCTATAGGAATGTCTCCTCACTTACCAGTTGAACTTGGAGCATAAAGCATATTGGGCTATTAAAGAGTTCAATTATAATTATGTTGGTGAGAAAAGATTGTTACAATTAAATGAGCTTGAAGAGATAAAAAATGAATCTTATGAGTGTTAAGATTTATAAAGAAAAGATGAAAATGTAGCATGATCGAAAGATTCTTACTAAAAATTTTCAGTCAGGGCAACAAGTTTTTCTATATAACGCAAGGTTAAGATTGTTTCCAAGCAAACTTAAATCCAGGTTGATGGGCCCATTTATCTTGATAAAAGTTTATCCTTATGGAGCCGTAGATATTAAAGATACTAATTCTGAGAAAATTTTTAAAGTGAATGGACATAAAATGAAACCTTATTATATATGGGATCAACATAAATATAATGATGGAATGATGTTGGGTCAACTAGAATGAGCACTGGTTACGTCAGGCTGACGACGTAAAACCAAGCGCTTTATGGGAGGAAACCCATAGTTATCAGTGTTTTTTTGCTTTAATTGTTATTTTGAGTATGATTAAGAAATTTTGGGTAATATTTTTGAGTTTATTATGTGCTAATGCTTATTTTTAGACTTTATTTAGTGACCTACACATGTTAGAATGAGAATTGGGTGTTAAGTTGATTGGTACAAAAATGTGCAACGACGCTTAAGCGCCAGATCCGGCGCTTAAGTGAAGAAATTTAACCAAATGTGAAAATTTCAATTTCTATAAGGTGTAACTACAATTTAGTTGGAAAAAATGTGTCTTGGAAGTTTCTAGTCATGCCTAGAAGTTATGAAGGGGAATTAGGCCTATAAATAGAAGGGGTTTGTGAAGGAATTTAACCCCAGATTATTTTTAGCACTAAAAGTCTAAGAAGGAGAGAGATTTAGAGAAAATGTCTTCATGGGAGATGGATTTGAAGAAGAAGGAAGAAGCTATGAGGAAGAAGTTCATTAGTCAAAGTGCATAGGAGATGTATAACGGTTTCTTTGTCGTTAGTATTAAAGGGAAATCGGAGAAGATCATCCAGATGGAAAAAATTATATCTGTATTAGAGACTAAGGTGCTTGAATTGCATGCTCATCTAGAACATATTGGGTGGCAAATTAGGATGCAATTCAACCATACCAGTTTTATAGAGGACGCGGATAAGGCGTTGTTCCTTAAGCAACAGTGGATCGAAGATGATAGTATTAGAGCTCGTCACCACCGTCCATTTTATCAACTCTATATTCCGGAGAGACTATTGAGAGACAAGAATTTGTTCCTTCTAATGAAAAGTGGCATTAGGTTAAGTGTTAGGAATTGTGTGTTTGGAGTCATGTTTTTAAGTGTGTTATTGTTTATGTCTTGTGTTTAGTGTTTGTGCCACTTATGTGTTTAATTGTAAATGTGTGTTAAGTGTTTTGTACTTAAGAAAATTTTCTCATCCAAGGCTATTTGAAGAGAGAAATAAGTGTTAAATGCGCTTGTACTTGTTTGTGAATTAATATAAGTTTTTTTATGTGAAAATTTGTATTATTTTTAGTCTCAAAATGAATTAAATATTATGGAGAATTTTGAGAGAGAAGGGAGTTATAGGAAGTAGAAAATAGTCATTTAAGTGCTATGAGACCATTTAGGGGTGGTTTAATTAGGCTAATAGTGCATTTTACTTAAAATTAAAAGTTTCAAAAATTGTGCACTGGCGCCTAAGCACCACATCTCGTGCTTAAGCGCGAGCTAACCAGAGAGGCAGGTGCCTAAGCGACACTTACCCGCGCTTAAGCGCTAGTTCATGAAAACCAGTTCGCGAACGGTTAAAAGTGAATTTTTGGTCCAAAAATTCCATTTTTAACGCCTCCTATCGTCTTCCCAACTCGAGTTCACGATTTTGAGGGCTAGGGCAACTGAAATTTGGAGATTTCATGGTGGAATCAAGTGAGATTTCCTAGATCCAAGTTCCTTGAGGTAAGAGCTTTACTTCTATGCAAAAATTTTGGATTTTCATAATATATTTTAAGCACATTTGGAAGATTTCAAAAATTTACTATTCATGGTGAAAAGTGAAGAAACTATGGAAATTGCTTAGGAAGTTTAGTTAGTGCTTTTGGAAGTTTAATTTAGTAATTTAAACTTGATTTTTAAAGTTAATTTTTGAATTTATCAAATTTGTAGAATGACACCTATAATGAAAAGGAGCAAAGGAAAGAGCCCATTTGATTTGAGCAAATTTGTCAGTTTAAATGCTTAGAATCGATATAGTGACACTCTACAGTCATGAAAATTGATTCAGGAGCGATGTTTTAAGAGTCCAGGTGGAGAAGTGGAACACCTGATAGTCCATCGACAGTGGGATCAATTCTGTTGTTTCTTTGATGTCGATGTAATTTCTGTTGTAAAGGAGTTTTATGTTAATCTACCAGAGGCTGAGGATGATCAGTTATGGTTTGAAGGAAGTTGGAACCTTTTACTCAAGAGGTAATCAACTTGTTTTACCATTTACCACTTGAGACTTTATGTTTTTATGCAAATTATAGTCCTACGAAAGCGAAATTGGATGAGATCGTATCTTATTTGACTATTGGAAGAAGACTTTGGAAGATTAGAAATGAGAGGAGAGTAAATTTTCTAACATCAAAGTTGTATGCACCATCAAAGGCTTGACACTATTTTATATCTGCTCGACTGCTTCCTACAAATCATCTCAGTGAAGTGACCAGAGAGAGAGCAACGTAGAATTATTGTATTCAGGAGGGAAAGCCCATCAACATAGGGGCTTTGATCTATCACATTATCATCAGTTCAACTGTTGTTGCTACTATTGTAGTTATGAGATTTGCTTCCTTGATATTTTCTTTATGCGAGCAGGCTAGAGTAATGTATGATAGTTGGGAGGAAGTTCTGCTGCCTCTAAAGCTCATTAAGAAAGTGAATGTGAATACTTATTCGAAGCATTTGATTTTTGGCTAGAGAGGAGGATTTTCCAGGAGCTATGGATTATAGACTTCTGCTGCATCTACCTCTGTTGCATCTTCATCAAGACCATTTGTTTCACGTGCTTCTACATCTCAAGGTGATTCAACTGAGACTTAAGAGCAGTTATTATAGAAGATGATGACTCATATCCACTTTACCGCTGATAAAGTTCAAAATCTAGAACATTTTACTTAGCATACAAATAGGTATAATAAGAGAAAGAGTGACTTTGAGGAGAAATTATACCTAGCTTTGGAGGGCCTGATTAGAGGGGACCAAGGAGTAGTTTTTCCTCAATATCCTCACTATCCTGACTATGAGCCTAAAAAAAAATGGTATAGTGGTGATTCTGAGAGTGGAGAGGAGTAGAGATGAGAGATGATGTGTTGGACTTGATTTGGTTTGATGTATTGTTATGTTTCTGTTTTGTTATGGACTCTATGATGTAGTACTACTACAGATGTAGTTATGTGATGTTGTGGACTATGTTTTATGTTGTGTTTTGAATTTTTATGTTCTATTATTATTGTGATTGTTGTGTTAGATAGTATTTTGTTTTTAAAATTTTAGTGTAGTAACTATTTTTGTTTTTAGTGCTGTGGATTGGTTAGTTTAGAACTTAACTTAATTCCATGTCTTTTTTCTTAAAGTTAAAAATCTTGCTAGCTTAGATCTTAATTTTAAAATTCAGAAACTGGAACCCTGTTTATCATGTTAGTGTGTTGTTTGTTTTTATACCTACTGTTTAGAAGTCTATTGAATCTCTACTTGTTAAACTAAAATAAAATGTTAGAAAATTTGATTAAAATTAATTTTACTTCTGTCTTTAGTTTTATACTTGTATAATTAGGATGTAAAAATTTCTGTTAGCATGTTATTTCAATTTTCATCATGCCTATATAATTATCTGATGCTAAACTGCTTAATCTGTTAAAAAAAATAAGTTTTGGGGAGGGAAAAACATTTTCAAAACTTGAATTTTATTTGTTCTCAAATGAACTACAAATGAATTTGAATTTTAAAAGAAAAATTGATTATGTATATGAAGTTTTAATAGGGAATTAAAATTTGATTTTAGAAATGAGTAAGAAAATTTAGTTAAAATTTTAAGTAATGAAGAAAAACTTTAAGTTCAAAATTTTTAGTATAGAAAATGATTAATGTAAGTGACTATCTTTGGTAAGAAAAATTGTATTTTAGAAAAATTTAGATAATTTAGAATTATATTTTTAATACTTAAAATTCTTTTATTAAAATGATTTTCAAAACTATTATTATATTTATAAGTAAAAGTTTTATATCAAGCTTTATGGAAGAAGAAGTGGAATTCAAAATCATTAAAGGCCTATCCAGATATAGTAATACTTGCTTGAAAATGAAAAAAACAAAGAAAAAAAAAGAAAAATAAGAAGAAAAAGAAAAAGAAAACAAAAAGAAAAGAAAAGGAAAGGAAAAGAAAAAGAAAAGAAATGTAAGGGAGGATAAGCTTTAGGATTAGTGCCTAATCAAAAATTGGTTCTACATTTGATCTTTGTAATGTATAAGACTTGATATAATCTTAAGCTTATAAATATAATATGGTAAGTAAAATTATTTTTAATAAAAATTTTTAAGTAGAGAAAATAAAAGAACTAAAATCTAAATTTAGAGAACTTACAATATTTCTGATTTGGATATGAACTCATATTTTCATAGTTCTTAACATTAAAAATTTTTAAACTTTAAGTTGGTCTCATTTACTAATTATTTTTTCTAAATTGGACTACTATATTTCTAAATCTAAATTTTAGTAACTCATAAAGAAATTCATATACATATCATACATATTTGGGTTTTTAATATTAAAGTGTCACTTGAGGACAAGTAACATTTTAAGTTTGGGTGATTTTGATACACCCAAAATATATAGTGTTCTTAGACACATTTTTATTCCTATTTTTGAGATATTGCGCTTTAATGGAAGGTATTTGTGTTTTTCTTGAAGATACAAGTAAAAATGGAAAAAATGCTTAAAGGAGTGAAAAAAGATCAAATTTGGAGCAAATGTGAAAAATTGTGCAAAAGAGTTTTGGTGCCTAAGCGTCAGATCCGGCGCTTAAGCACCGCTTAAATAGAGAAGGCCATGCCTAAGCACCCAGACCCCGCACTTAAGCGTCAATGGTAGTTACAAGACAGTAAAATCGGTTTTTACGAATTTCAAAGAGGTTTTTGAGGCACCCATTGGCTTAATAGGTGATTGTAACCACTATGGACAAAAATTATCATGAAAGGATGCGTCTCTTGGGAAAATACATAGAATCAAGACACATTTTGAAGAGATCCTGAGGCACCTCTTGGAAAACTATAAAAGAAAGAAGAGAGGACTTAGAAAAGAGTCCTGAAAGTTTTGACAAGTTTTGAAAGTTCTTCTCTAGGGAGTTAGTTTGGAGAGATTTTCAGGAACCACTTTTTTTTTACTTTATCCTTTTTGTTTTTTTTTTTGAGTGATTGTAAAAGAGAAGAGATTCAAAGGAACTTCAAGAGTTTGGTGGAGGACTTGAGATAAGTTTTCATGTTTTTGTTTTAGACTACTTTTGGTTTTAATCGAGACTTGTTGTTGGTTTGACAATGATTTCTTCTTTTAAACTAAAGTCTGGTTTTGTTTTCTCCATTGATTCTGAGTAGTTTTCTTTATCTTTCTTCTTAAAATGTTAACTAATTAAGTTTTGGATGGAAGTTGTGGAGAGTATTGATCTTTAATGTTGGAAGAAGTTGTGGTAATTAAGTTTTGGATGGAAGTTGTGGAGAGTATTGATCTTTAATGTTGGAAAAAGTTGTGAAAATTTAAATATTAAGTTTTGGATGGATGTTGTGGAGAGTATTGATCTTTAATGTTGGAAGAAGTTGTGATGATTTAAATCCAAAAGTTGTGGAAAGTATTGATCTTCAATGATGGAAGAAGTTGTGATGATTTAAATCTGCAATTCATTTACTTCTTGATTTGGCCAATCCAGTTGTTAAAATTTATTGTGAGAACATGTAAGAGCTGGGCTGGTATTGTCTCAGTCAACAATTAAAAAGAATCACATGAGATTTTATGAATGAGAATGTAGTTCATATGATTGAGTTCAAATAAATGAGGAAATATTCATTGATGGGTGTAGAGTTAGAGGACTTTAAAGTGACAGGTTAAAGCCCTCAACTTGGTTTACTATTTTAGTTTCTGATATGAGAATGTTAGCCTCCAGGTGGAGGGAATCGAGGGAACTCTAGAGTGAGAGCTAGTATCTTCCCTGCCTAGCTGATCTTCAGAATTATTCAAACTTTAAATTAGCCAATGTTCTTTATATCATCTCTAGTAAGGGTAAAGAATATTATTGCTCCAATTTGGGACAACAAAATTTGCATACTTCCACAATAGAATTCCTATACTTATTACTAATTCATGATAAGAAGAATTTTTTTTTTCATATTAAGTACTTTTCTTCTACAAAAACTTTAGTTATCTTTTTAAGTTATTACTATTTCTTTAAAATNATTACAAAATAGATCAACAAGAAAATCTTCTGGGGATCTTACAACATGAACAGGTGGAGCCAATGCCACCTATGATAAAATGGAGATTTATACGACTGGTACTGAACAGGTGGAGCCAATGCCACCTATGACAAAATGGATGATTACACGACTGGTCCAATGGAGAATAATGCCATCAAGTTGTATTCCCAATAGTTGTATAATCAACATCTATGAAAAAGCGGATTGTACCTCCCCATATTGACCATCATGACTTTGATCGTCCACATCTATGAAGAAGGGGATTGTATTCCTCCACATATTGATCATCATGACTTTGATCGTCCATTTTTTGTGTAGCTTCTTTCGTATCAGAGAGCAGTATCCTATTTGGTACAGATATAGACATCATCGGT
>JXCR01119207.1:140180-158977 GCA_002079205.1 Phalaenopsis hybrid cultivar
AGAAAACTTGAACTCTGCTACAACGAGGAGCTTAAAGCTTACATGGTGGGCAGCCCGACCGTCTTTAACAGCGAGAGTATCTACAACAAAACATCCTTCCTTAGCTTTAAACAACAAAGCCATAGGAATTTGAGGTTGTTTGCCTAGTGCAACATAAATCCTCAAACACATCTTTTAGGCATTTGTACAATTCTGTTTTACTGCCTAGTGCAACATAAATCCTCAAACACATCTTTTAGGCATTTGTACAATCCTGTTGTACATTAAGCCTTAAACTTACCTTAGGATTCCGAGGTTGTCATTCGTCATGGCCTAAATCCTCACATCTTCAAGGTGCCTGGTGCAACATAAATCCTCAAACACATCTTTTAGGCATTTGTACAATCCTGTTGTACAATCTAACCCTTAACTCGCCTTAGGATTCAGAGGTTGTCATTCGTTATGACCTAAATCCTCACATCTTCAATCTAACTCGCCTTAGGATGCCGAGGTAGTCGTTTGTTACGACTTAAATCCTCACATCTTCAAGGTTATTTGTGTTGATTGTAGTACAACATAAATCCTCAAACACATCTTTTAGGCATTTGTACAATCCTGTTGTACAATCTAAGCCTAAACTCGCCTTAGGACTCCGAGGTTGTCATTCGTCATGACCTAAATCCTCACATCTTCAAGGGCTCGCCTTAGGATTCCGAGGTTGTCATTCGTTATGACCTAAATCCTCACATCTTCAAGGATATGCCTTAGGATTCTGAGGTTGTCATTCGTTATGACCTAAATCCTCACATCTTCAAGGTTATTTCCTTAGGATTCCGAGGTTGTCATTCGTCATGACCTAAATCCTCACATTTCAAGGTCATGACCTAAATCCTCACATCTTCAAGGTTATTGTCCTTAGGATTCATTTGTACAATCCTGTTGTACAATCTAAGCCCTAAACTTGCCTTAGGATTCCAAGGGAGTGTTCGACATGACCTAAATCCTCACATCTTCAAGGTTATTTGTGCTGATTGCTTCACACAAATCATTTGTACAATCCTGTTGTACAATCTAAGCCCTAAACTTGCCTTAGGATTCCAAGGGAGTGTTGTTATGACCTAAATCCTCACATCTTTAAGGTTATTTGTGCTGATTGCTTCACACAAATGTAAATGTTATGACTTAAATCCTCACATCTTCAAGGTTATTTGTACTGATTGCTTCACACAAATGTAAAGCATGACCTAAATCCTCACATCTTCAAGGTTATTTGTGCTGATTGTTTCACACAAATGTAAATCGACTTAAATCCTTACATCTTCAAGGTTATTTGTGCTGATTGCTTCACACAAATGTAAATCCTAATACAAAAATTGCAGGATGAAACATCTAAAGAATTTCTCCTAAATTGAAGCCAAATAATAGGATAGCTTGTAGGATGAAATGTCTCAATAATTTTTCCTAAATTGAAGCCAAATAATAGGATAGCTTGGGAAGATTGCAGGATGAAACATCTAAATGATTTCTCCTAAATTGAAGCCAAATAATATAATAGCAAATTGCAGGATGAAACATTTAAATGATTTCTCCTAAATTGAAGCCAAATAATAGGATAGAGAAGTCACCGAAGTTCTCTTCAGATCTGTGACATCCTCTAGTATTTCCTCATTTGGACTCCAAAATAAAATGTTCCAAATTTTTCAGATCTGTGACATCCTCTAGTGTTTCCTTCTTTGGGCTCCAAAATAAAATGTTCCAAATTTGTGAATCCTTGACATCCTCTAGTGTTTCCTCCTTTGGACTCCAAAACAAAAATATTTCAAATTTGATAATCTGTGACATCCTCTAATGTTTCCTCCTTTGGACTCCAAAACAAAATGTTCCAAATTTGAAATCCGTGACAACCTCTAGTGTTTCCTCGTTTGGACTCCAAAACAAAATGTTTCAAATTTGAATCAATCCCCCTTCACACTTCTTAGTCCGATATCTTTGAGATGTCCTTACCGTTTGAACTCCTTGAAGATAATTTTTCTTGATTTTTATCGAGAGTATTCTTAGGTAACTTCAGGAACTCTTTGAAGATAATTTTTCTTGATTTTATTGAGAGTATTCTTAGGTAACTTCAGTTGTCCTTGCCATTTGAACTCCTTGAAGATAAGTTTTCTTGATTCTATTGAGAGTATTCTTAAGTAACTTCTGTTACTCATGATGTAATTAACTGTAGGGGCTTGCCCTTTTAGGAAGCTTTTCCCGAACCCAACATAATATAAACCCTATTTAATTCAATTAACTATAGGGGCTTGCCCTTATAGGAAGCTTTTCCCGAACCCAGCATAATATAAAACCCTAATTAACTATAGGGGCTTGCCCTTATAGGAAGCTTTTCCCGAACCCAGCATAATATAAACCATTATTAACTATAGAGGCTTGCCCTTATAGGAAGCTTTTCCCGAACCCAGCATAATATAAACCCTTTAACTATAGGGGCTTGCCCTTATAGGAAGCTTTTCCCGAACCCAGCATAATATAAACCCTAATAATTCCTTATATTAAATAGGGGAATTTGTCGGCCAATACATTGGTTTCGCAAACCAAACGGAAACCTATAGGGGCTTGCCCTTATAGGAAGCTTTTCCCGAACCCAACATAATATAAACCCTATTTTTTTTCTTGATTCTATTGAGAGTATTTTTAAGTAACTTCTGTTACTTAAGATGTAATTAACTTGGGGCTTGCCCTTATAGGAAGCTTTTCCCGAACCCAGCATAATATAAACCCTATTTAATTCCCTCGGGCTTGCCCTTATAGGAAGCTTTTCCCGAACCCAGCATAATATAAACCCTATTTAATTCCTCAAAATAGGGGAATTTGTCGGCCAATATATTGGTTTCGCAGACCAAACGGATGTCATGACTTTGCCCTTATAGGAAGCTTTTCCCGAACCCAGCATAATATAAACCCTATTTAATTCCTTATATTGAACAGGGGAACTTGTCGGCCAATATATTGGTTTCGCAGACCAAACGGATGTCATAACTTTCTTATAGGGGAATTTATCGGCCAATATATTGGTTTTGCAGACCAAACGGATGTCATAACTTTCTCTAGTTTATTTGATCGAACCTCACCCTCAATTCTTGTGTTCATCCTTCAGGATAGATGTAGCATTTGAGGTAAAGCGCTCTTTCATTTAAACTATGAAAATTATGGGGTCAGTTTGACTTCATCGATTTGAGGTAAAGCGCTCTTTTATTTAAACTATGAAAATTATGGGGTCAGTTTGACTTCATCTTAAAACTAAAATTTTTTTTTTAAAAAAAATGTCCTTCCAAAGCGGGCAACGAAATTTCAATTCCGATGAGCGACAGCTTTTTACTGGCAAACCCCACACCAAAAATAGTGCCGACAACAAATTTCGTATATAAATATGAGTTTTGTGTTGTTTGTGAAAATTTGGTGTTAGTTTGATGTTTAATTGTGCTTAGAAATGTTTATTTGAGTCAAATAGAGGTGACGTAAAGCAGTACGGAGCAGATTTCCACAGAAACCTAAATCTGACAAAAATATGCTACAGCGCATGATGCGCCAACTTACAGAGCCTTGGCGCAGGATGCGCCAGATTTGGCGCATGGTGCGCCAAAGGTCCGAACCTTTGTTGCTTGGTCATCTTCCACCTCCAACCTTTTGTCTAGGGCATCACATTGTGGGCTAAGGAGAAAGATTTGGAGGCCAAAAATCGTAGATTTCATCTTCTCTTATTAATAGCTTCACTTTAACATAGAAATTTTTGATTTTCACCATGAATTTTAGAGGATCCAAAAAATGGGATTTTTGATGAAAATGCTTAAACAAAACTCTTGGTTAAAAGTTTCTTACTAAATAATCTTTCTTAGGGAGTTAGATTTGCGATTTAGAAATTTATTTGGAATTTATTTCTTTTTTTGTAGAATCTCCGATGGCTCCTCGCACAAAAAGAGGAAGAACGTCAGACAAATTTGATGCTCGAAAGTTTGTTTATTTCAAGGCCGAACACTATTATAATACACAATTCGAGACCCAGATATTGATCCAGGAGAGGGCGTTTGCGAACCTGGGAGGCAAGGTTGAAAGGTCGATTCTCGCCAAAACATGGGAGCGAATTTGCTACTTCACTACTATAGCGATCATCACGATGATTTGAGAGTTCTATGCCAACTTAAGATTCACTGCAGGTGATCATATTCTGGAGAGAGGTACGCAAGTTGAGTTTACCTCTGAAAAGGATTAATGCATTATATGGGCTGAGGAATGTCTTCCATGATGAATATGCCACTTTTTTTATCACCGATTGATCACTGGAAGAAGGCATTGCCTTTATGATTAATGGAACAGGGAAGAGGACTATAAAGAATAACAAAATAGTTAACTTACCCGCTTCTATGTTGGCGATTCAGTCTAAAGTGTGGCATCACTTCATCTCTATCAGACTCTTACCTACAAATCATCTTGATGATGTTACAAAGGATTAAGCTGTGTTGAACTATTACATTCAGAACATAAAGGCATTAGACATTGGTGGGCTTATAGTTCATCATGCTCGGAGTATTGTTGGTAGTTTACTACTGGAGGCTTGGAATATCCTGCCCTGATTTTCAATCTATGTGAGCAATCAAAAGTTGAATCCCATAGAAATGAAGAGAGATTACAGCCTCAAAATCCGAATGGGAGGCACATGATTCAAAGATTAGAATCGTTTGTTGAGTCTAGAAGTGGAAGAAGGGATAGGCCCTCTATATCTGCTGCAAGGGCATCTAATTCTAGTTCTGCATTGTTGGAAGGTATAATGGACTAGCTCATAATTCAAAAATATAATATCAATAATATACAAACTCAGTTGGGAGAGATAGAAGCAAGGAATGCATATAATGATGAATATCAATAGAGGAGAGTTCAACATGGGTGAACCTAATGTGAACTTTCTTGCTTACCCCAGCTTTGTTCCCTATGTTCAAATTCATGATGAAGATGAAGAGGCAAGAGAAGAAGAAGAAGATGATGATGATGATGGTGATGAAGGAGATGAGGACTAATAGTTTAGTTTAAGTTTGATTTGATATTATGTGTTGTTTGTATATTTGTTTGTACTGTGTTTCTCTTTTATTTGAGACTTATTGGATTTAAGATTTTTATGTTGTGTTGTGGACCTGTAATTTGTAATAGTAACAATAGACTTTTTAAATTTTAGTTTTTGTTTTAATATTTTTTTTGAGCTTGTTGAATGTGTAGTGTTTTCATTTTTTGTTTTTTCAGTTTTAGTATGTCTATTTTAATTCCCAGTAAGTTCTTTAGAATATATTAGGTTTTGTTTAATGCTTTAAAGCCTATATGTAGTTACAGTTAATACCTGCAGAATACAGAACAAATTTCATGTTCAAAAATCCTCTACATGTTAGTTTTTTTTTCCATGCATTTGCTGTTTTCTTTCACCAACTAAAATATAGTACTAAAATATTTTTAAAATCATTTAAAAATTTAAGTTTGGGGGGAAAGAAAATTTTCTTTTGAAATGGGAAAAGCTAAATTTTATTTGTCCTTAAGTAACTATATTTTTCAAAATTAATTTAACATGCATGGGATATTAAAATTTAACTTTAAATGACTATACTTATGTTTATAAAAATTATAGTAAATTTAGGTAAAAAGTTTCTAATAATAAAGGTCAATTCTAAAGTTAAAGATATTTGGTATGATAGGATAAGACTACGTTTTTCTATTTTAAGTAAAGGAAAATTATATTTTTGAAGTGTTAAGAATTTTAGAGTTTCATGTAAAAATAAAGGAATGAGGCTTTATGAAAAATCATAAACTAGTATGACTTGGAGTTTTGACTTTAAGAAGAGGATAGTGAAGTTCAAAACTATTAAAGGCTATCCCGATATAGTAATCATCACCTAAAAAGAAAAAAAAAGGATTAAAAAGATCCTAAAAGAAAAAAAAAGGAAAAAGAAAAAAAAAGAAATGAAAAAAAAATGGGTGAGGAGAAGCTTGAGGAGATGCCTAATAAAAAATTGGCTTCACTTGAATCAACTTAAGGAAGGACCTTTATTACACTTTCTAAACTTGTATTGAAGTAGTAATAGCATTCATAGTAAAGTTTTCATGAAGTTCTTTTTCATATGAATGTTCTAAAAGTTCTTAGCATGACAAATATCAATTCTTCTTGAAATTAATAAAGATTCAGAAATCTTAAAGTTGATTACTAGATATTCCTAAACTTGGAGTTTGAACCTATGTTATTAAATGTTTTTCTTAATTTTTGCAATTCTATTTATTGAACTAAAGTATAGAAGTGATAAGTTAATCTTTATTCTAAATTCATATGCTTTTATGTAATAAAAGCGTCACTTAAGGACAAGTAATAATTAAGTTTGGGGGATTTTGATACACAAAAATAATATACTATTTTAAGTACCCTTTTTATGCCTATTTTTGGTGATATTTCACTTTAAAGAAAGGGTTTTTTTTCTATTTTTGTTGCAAGTATACCAATTTTAGGTATTTGGAGCAAAAATGGAAAAGTAGCAAAATTTGGAGCAAAAACAGCTAATTTTGGGGTTTGGCGCATGATGCACCAAAATCCAGAGCGTTGGCGCATGATGCGCTAGATCGATGCATATTACACCAGATGTGACTTTTTTAAATTAAGGTGGTTCGAGATGAATTTTGCACAAATTTTCAAAGGGACACTTGTTCTAAATATCCCATGGAGTGATTCAATGCATCTAGACACTTTGGAAGGTTCTAATTTGAAGGGAGTTGACCCTTGGATGAAAGAGGCACTTCTTTTGAGTTCAAAGTTTTGACTTTTAAATTTTAGAGGGAAATTAAAACTCTTTTCAGAGGAGGCAGCCCAAAATAAAATAGAGTTGGAGAAGAACTTCAAGAGGGGGAGGGGGGGGGCGGAAAAAGAAAAAAGACAAAAAAAGAGAGGTGGCATGAGAACCAAGCGGGAGAGATGGAGAGAGAAAATCAAGGGCATGGAGATTGTCTTCTAGTGTTGTAAGAGGAGAGGGAAGGTGAGAGATTTCTTGTTCATTATAGTTCTAAGAGAGAATTGAGAGTGCTTGTAAAGAGAGAAAAGCTTAGAGAGAACTTCAATGGATTTGCTTGGGAAGAATTGTGAGATAAGTTGTACTTTTCATTTCTTTTGTTTATAATTTTTTTTTATTTATGAAGTCTGTGTTTTATCGTATCCTTCTAATGAATTATGAGTAGTCTTCTTTATCCTTCTCACTACTTTGAAGAAATGGTTTTGTGAATAATTGATTTTGTTTTCTATAGTTTTAAATGTCAATAATTTGTGATTATTTGAACTCCGATCAACATTTAGTTTCTGATTTGCCTAATTGATTTGTTAAAATATGTTGAGAAATATATGTTCTGAAAAAGGGATATGATTTCTACAGTAGAGGGAGAATCACATTTGATTTTATGGGAGATTATGTCATCCGTGGAATTGGGTGCAAATAAATAGGGAAATATACTTCGATGGATGTAGAATTGGAAGATTACAAGGTGACATATTAGAATCCCCAAGTTGGTTCAATTGATTGGAAACTAATGTGAGCATGTTAGCCCTCAGGTGAGGGAGTAGTGGGAGCTCTAGAGTGACAGTCGATATTCTCCCAGCCTAACCACAGAATTAGGGACCAAACTATGGATTATTTAATATTCTTTATAGCGTTCGAAAGAGCGTAGAGAATAGAATTGATCTTATTTGACACAAAACAATTTTTAAATATATTTTTTAAATGATTTCAATTTCTTCACAAGCCATATTTTCATCGTAAAGGGGAAGGGTGTTTTCTCATACTTGAACATTTCATCAATAAAAAACATTTGTTTTGTTTAAGCAATTTTATTTTTGAAAGTTTAGCATCTATTTTAACTTAACTGTTGTAGTCATACATCTGCATATTTAGCAGCATTTCACTTGAGTAGTTTAACTTCAAACTTCAAACTTTGCTTTGTTTTTATATTTATTTTGATTTAAGAATAGAATATAAATAGCTAGCTTATATATATTTCCAGATTCCCTATGGGATCGATATCTAGGACTCCATTAGAGCCATATATTACTTGAACGATACGCATACTTGCGTTATATGTAAAATGGAATTGAGAGTTTAAAAAAGGTTTTAAGGATAAATTATTTTCATTACAGTTACATTATTGTTTGGTTTACATTGCATATTTATTATTAATTTAATCTCAAGTTTTCGAGCATCAAAATTTCACCTATTACTGTAACTCTTCGGAAGACCATTCCTAGCCACTGGAAGAACTTATATAGATGTGCAGAAAAGAGAACTAACTATGAGAGTTTATGATCAAGAGATTACATTTAATTTTGCAAAATTAATGAGATACCCTACAATAGAAAAAGAGATTGAATGCTTCAAAATAGATATTAACAAATATTTAAGCCATAAATTTTTGAAGAAGACTTTTGAAAGTGAAGTTGCAAAGGAATATATGGAAAATTAAGATGAGGATAAAATTAAAGATGAATCTATGAAAGTGAGTAAAGAGGATTTGGATTATGTTCAGGAAAATTTTGAAATGTTAGATCATACAGAAAGTAACAAGAATTTGTTTTCATCTATTGAGAAACCTCCTGAACTAGAACTGAGAACACTTCCTACACATTTAAAGTATGGATTCTTGACCAAAGGAAAATATGTTAAGATTTTCATACCTATTTTATACTGATTTTGATGATATTGCACTTTAAAATAATGTATTTTTGATGTTTTGTTGCAGGTATGATGAATTATGGTCATTGGAACAAAAGAATGCAAAAAGGAGCGAATTAGGAGCGAAAAGGACAAAATATGAAGATTTTAACTAGGACTCCGACGGCGAGCCCAAAGGCACCGAAGGTGAGATTTTCCTGAGACTCCAGATTAAATATTTTAGAAGGCCGGCCGATGGCATCCTTGAGGCTACCGATGGCGAGATCGGCGGTTATCTCAACAAGTGCATTGAATGTGGTTGATTTTTGGAGGGATGCTTAGGCAACTCTTAGGAAAACTCTTCTACAACTTTAAAAGAAGATTTTGGCCAAAAATTGGAAGGGAGTTTGAGGAGTTCAAAGGTTCAAACAACATCCAAGAGTTCCAGTAGTGTGTATAGACTCTAATTTAGGGTTAGATTTTGAAGAATTCTTCGAGAGAATGTAAAAGTAGAGGGAAAATGTAAGATTTCTTCCTCCTTACCGCTTCAAAGAAAAATTCTGTGTGTTGTAAGGAAAGGAAGAGATTCATAGGAACTTCAAGGAGTTTTCTTAGGGAGGAATTAGAGATAAGTATTATTTACTTTTTGTAGTTTGTATGATTTTGCTTTTATATATAAATTCCAAGTTTTGTTGTACCTCCCCCATGAGTTCTGAGTAGTTTTCTCTGTCTTTCTCCTTGTCTTGAGATTTTGTGAAATGGTGATTTGAATTGATTGAGCCTTGAAAATGTTAAAGAAGTTGTGATGATCTTTTCACTTCGATCTTAATTTACTTTCAATCTGGCCAATTGATTTGTTAAAATATGTTGAGACTTACAACTAAAGTGAAGATTACATCTAAGATTCAGGGAGGTCAAAGCCCTTGAAAGTTGGGTGCAAATAAATAGGGAAATAAAATTATCGGGCATAGAATTGGAGATTTTAGAGTGACAGAGTAAAATCCCCAATTCGGTCCTATCGTTTGGGTGCTGAAGTGTAAATGTTAGCCTTAGGCGAGAGGAACGTGGGAGCTCCAAAGTGAGAGCTGGTATCCTCCCAAGTTTTTCGCGCCGTTGCCGAGGAGTAAACAAGAATCATAATTAGAGTAATGGACAAATTAGGACAATTAGAAAATTTTTACTAGAATTGCAACTTATTTTCATATTTAGTTAATTGTTTTACTGTGTACTGATTTCAATTGTATGCTTAAATTTGGACCTAAAAATCTTATACCCTGCGATTTGAAATTAGAACTCACTGTTAATAGACTTAGAAGACTAAGAAGAGAACCTAGAAATCCTGACACAATGGAAAATAATGTGAAAAATCAAGGAATAGAAAATGAACACCAGCCTAGACCTCTAAGAGATTATGCAATTCCTACACCAGATGAAAGTCATTTATCTATCCAAAATCCTGATGTAGCTGCTAATTCATTTGAGCTTAAACCTCCTACTTTTCAAATGGTACAAAATAATCAATTCGGAGGTACACCAAAAGAAGATCCTAATTTACACCTCGCTAGTTTTTTAGAACTATGTGCTACTTTTAAATATGACAGTCTCAAACGATGCTATTAGACTTAGACTTTTTCCTTTTTCACTGAGGGATAAAGCTAAGATGTTTGAACAATGATGTTAGACTTAAACTTTTTCCTTTTTTCACTGAGGGATAAGGCTAAGATGTGGTTAAATTCATTAGCAGGAGGATCTATTAGAACTTGAAGAGAACTTTCACAGAAATTTCTTTCCAAATATTTCCCTCCATCAAAAACTGCTAAACTGAGAAATGACATAACATCATTTTGTCAGATTGATGGAGAGCCGATATATGAAGCTTGGGAGAGATTTAAAGATCTTCTTAGGAAGTGCCCTCATCATTTGTTACTAGATTGGTTGATAATTCAAACTTTTTATAATGGATTAGTGGGACCCTCATCATTCGTTACCAGACTGGTTAATAATTCAAACCTTTTATAATGGATTAGTGGGATATGTTCTCATCATTCATTACTAGATTGGTTGATAATTCAAACTTTTTATAATGGATTAGTGGGATCTCCCATCATTCGTTACCATACTGGTTAATAATTCAAACCTTTTATAATGGATTAGTGGGATCTCTTTGATGATAGATGCTGCGGCTGATGGTTCTTTAATATCAAAACCTTTTGATGAGGCTTATTCATTAATAGAAGAGATATTATAGATGTTGGGGCTGGTGGTTCTTTAATGTCAAAACCTTTTGATGAGGCTTATTCGATAATAGAAGAGATGGCTACCAACAATTTTCAATGGCCCTCTGAAAGGGTAAATCCTAAAAGAATAGCTAGTATCCACGATTCTGATGCAATATCTATGTTAGCTTCGTAGATTGCTGCAATATCAAAGAAATTAGATCATTATGGAATGAATTATTCTCCAACACCTACTATGATGGAAAAGAATTCATTTAGGCAAATTGTGGATGTTCAACCTTTGTATGAGACTTTAAATGCTATTAATAATAAACCCAACAACCCTTATTCGAACTATTATAACCCTGGTTAGAAGAATCATCCAAATTTTAATTGGAATAACAATTCTTCTACAAATCAACAATGGGCGAACAACCCAGTGAACCCATTAGAAAATTCATCCAACCAAGGAAATTTAATTATAGACCTTCTTATCCTCCAGGATTTAACAGTAACACTCAAATTAAGGAAAAGAAGTTGTCTATGGAAGAGATGATATTAAACATGGGTCAAAAATTGTAGAATTAATGAAATCAATTACAAATTCAAGGAAATCAGTTACAAAATCAAGGAACTGCTATTAAGAATATTGAAAATCAATTGGGGCATATCACTACTGCGCTTAGTAACCAAACATTAGGAACTTTTCCTAGTACTGTGGAACCAAATCCTAAAGATCAAGGAAAAGAACAAATAAAAGTGATACAATTACAAAGTGGAAAAGAATTGGAAACAAGAGTGCAGAAAGAGACAAAAACTGAAAAAGAGAAAGTGGATACAGAAAAAGAAAAGGATCATGAATACCCAGAATTAGAATATCCACTTACACCAATGAAAATTACTGTGGAGAAACCTCCACCACCGTTTCCTCAAAGATTGAAGCAACAAAAAAAGGATAAACAATTTTCTAAGTTTTTAGAAATTCTAAAGAAATTAACGGTAAATATTCCCTTCGTAGAAGCTTTATAACAAATGCCCAATTATGTGAAGTTTATGAAAGATATTTTGAACAAGAAAAGGAAGTTCACTGACACTGTTGCACTCAACGAAGAGTGTAGTGCAATTATTCATAAAAGCTTCCTAAAAAATTAAAAGGTCCAGGTAGTTTAACTATACCGTGCGCTATCGATGAAAAATTTTATGGAAGAGCTTTATGTGATTTGGGAGCTAACATTAATCGTATGCCTCTATAAATCTTCAAAAGATTAGGATTAGGAGAAGTCTCACCTACTTCTGTAACACTTCAGTTAGCAGATCATTCAGTTACTTATCCTAAGGGAGTTATAGAAGATGTGTTAGTAAAAGTTGATAAATTTATCTTTCCTGTGGATTTCATTGTTTTAGATATAGAGGAAGATAAAGAAAAACCTATCATTTTAGGGAGATCGTTTTTAACAACTAGAAAAACTATGATAGATGTTTAAAAGGGAGAATTAACTATGAGAGTTAACGATCAAGAAGTGACTTTTGTAGATGTTCAAAAAGGAGAATTAACTATGAGAGTTAATGATCAAGAAGTGACTTTTAACATTTGAAATCTATGAAATACTCTGCTATTGAAAGAGATAATGAATGTTTTCGCATGGAAATTAGTGAACATCGGAAATCTATGCAATACCCAGCTGTTGAAAAAGATAATGAATGTTTTTGCATGGAAATTAGAGAACATCTAATGAACGAGCATTTTAAAGAACATTTTAAAGAGAAAGAACAATTTAAAGATAGAGATGAAGTTATTTTGGATGAAATAGAAAATGAAGAATTAGAATATGTTCAGGGAAGATTTGAGATGTTGGATATTATAGAAAATGTTGATAAAATTCTAGTTATGTCAATTATAAAACCACCTGAACTTGAGTTGAAAATATTGCCTAACCACTTGAAGTATGTGTTTCTGGGAAACTCATATACTCTACCCATTATTATATTTTCAGAATTGAATGATTTGCAAGAGCAAAGAGTTTTTGATACATTAAAAAGATAAGAGAAAGCTTTTGGTTGGACCTTAGCTGATATTAAGGGAATCAGTCCTTTGATTTATATGCACAGAATTATACTAGATGAACAATATAAACCAAGAGTTGATCCACAAAGGAGATTAAACTCAATGATGAAAGAAGTAGTCAAGAATGAAATTTTGAAATGGTTGGACACTGAAATTATATATCCGATGATGAACGAAGTAGTTAAGAAGGAAATTTTGAAATGGTTGGACACTGAAATTATATATCATATTTCGGATAGTTCTTGGATAAGTCCCATTCATTGTGTTCCTATGAAAGGAGGAGTGACTGTTGAAATAAAAGAGAACAATGAATTAATACCTATCAGACAAGTTACTGGGTGGCGTATTTGCATTGATTATAGAAAATTAAACACTGCCACTAGGAAAGATCACTTACCTATACCATTTTTAGACCAAATAGTAGATAGACTTGTTGGGCACAAATATTTTTATTTTTTAGATGGATATACCGGTTACCATCAAATTCCTATTGCTCATGAGGATCAAGAAAATACAACATATACTAGTCCTTTTGGAACTTTTGCTTTTCGAAGAATGCCTTTCGGATTATGTAATGCACATGAAACATTCCAGAGATGTACGATGTCTATATTTAGTAAGTTAATTGATGATGGATTAGAAGTATTTATGGATGATTTCTCTGTATTTGGAACGCATGCTTAAATTATCTTGAAAAAGTGTTGGAGTTATGCGAAAGAACTAATTTAGTTCTATCATGCTTAAATTATCTTGAAAAAGTTTTGGAGTTATACAAAAGAACTAATTTAGTTCTAAATACATGCTTAAATTATCTTGAAAAAGTTTTGGAGTTATGTGAACGAACTAATTTAGTTCTAAATTGGGAGAAATGTCAATTTATGGTTAGAACTAATTTAGTTCTAAATTGGGAGAAATGTCAATTTCTTTACAGTTATGCGAAAGAACTAATTTAGTTCTAAATTGGGAGAAATTCTATTTTATGGTTGCAGGAGGAATTGTGTTAGGGCATAAAATTTTGGAAAATGGTATGGAAGAAGACCCTGCAAAAATCAAGTTAAATCTAAATTAACACCTCCTACTAATGTAGGAGAGGTTAGGAGTTTTCTTGGACATGTTGGTTTTTACAGGCGTTTTATTATAGATTTTTCAAAAATTACTAAATCTCTATGCCAACTTTTAGAAAATGACAAGAAATTCGAATTTACTGAAAAATGTTTAAATGCCTTAGAGTTATTAAAAGAAAAACTAATCACATCCCCTATTATAGTTTCACCTAACTGGGAGAAACCATTTGAACTGATGTGCGATGCTAGTTATTATGCTATTGGACCTATTCTTGGACAAAGGTATGACAAGATTTTTAAAGTTATATACTACGCTAGTAAAGCTCTTAATGATGCTCAAATCAATTATACTGTTACGAAAAAAAGAGTTACTAGCCATTGTGTATGCTTTAGATAAATTTAGATCTTATCTAATTGGGACTAAATATGTTGTGCACACTGATCACTCTGTTATTAAATATCTGACGCAAAAGAAGGATTCCCAACCAAGGTTAATTAGATGAATACTTTTGATGCAAGAATTTGATCTTATGGTTATTGATAGAAAGGGAATTGATAATCAAATTGCTGATCATTTGTCGAGATTAAAAAATCATGAATTATCTGACGTCGATAATTAAATTACAGACAATTTCCCTGACGAATAACTTTATAATATTAATGAGTGAAAAATACCATGGTATGCTGATATTGTTAATTATATTGTAAGTGATATTTTGCCGCCTATGCTGACATTGCAACAACAAAGAAAATTCATTCATGATGCGAAAACATAATTTTGGGATGAGCTTTATTTATATAAACAATGTAAGGATCTTATTATGAGAAGATGTGTACCTTATGAAATAAGTTAGCTAATCATTCAGAAATGTCATGATTCTAAATTTGGAGGACATTTTGGGATTGATAAAACTGCTTAATAAATTTTACAAGTTGGATTTTATTGGCCTACTATCTTTAGATATGTTTATAGATACATAAAAACTTGTGAAAAAGCTGGATTTTATTGGCCTACTATATTTAGAGATGTTTATAGATATATAAAGACTTGTGATAAATTTGGAGGACATTTTGGGATTGATAAAACTGCTTAATAAATTTTACAAGTTGGATTTTATTGGCCTACTATCTTTAGATATGTTTATAGATACATAAAAACTTGTGAAAAAGCTGGATTTTATTGGCCTACTATATTTAGAGATGTTTATAGATATATAAAGACTTGTGATCATTCTATTAGCCTACTCTTTTTAGAGATGTTTACAGATACATAAAAACCTGTGATTGATGCCAACGAGTAGGTAATATATCTAGAAGAAATGAAATGCCTCTGAATTTCATGTTAGAAGTTGAGATCTTTGATGTTTGGGGATTAAATTTCATGGGACCATTTATTCCTTCATTTAGGAACTTATACATATTAATTGTCGTAGACTACGTTTCAAAGTGGATTGAAGCACAAGCTTTACCTCGTTGTGACACTAAAAGTGTAAAAATTTTTATTGAAAAATATTTCACTAGATACGAAATGCCAAGAATGATTATCATTAACGGAGGATACTATTTTAGGAAAAAATATATTTAGAGATTGGCAGAAAAAATTAATATTATTCAAGGAATCTCTACTTCTTATCACCCTCAAACCAGTGGGTTAGCTGAAGTTCCTAATAGGGAGATAAAAGAAATACTTAAAAAGACTGTAAACCCTAGTAGAGTAGATTGGTCCACTAGACTGGATACCGCATTATGGGCTTACAGGACTGCTTATAAATCTCCTATTGGAATGACTCCTTACAGGCTAATTTTTGGAAAGACTTGTCACTTACCAGTACAATTGGAGCATAAAGCATAATGGGCTATTAAAGAATTCAATTATAATTTGAAAGCTGCTGGTGAGAAGAGATTGTTACAATTGAATGAACTGGAAGAATTAAGAAATGAATCTTATGATAACGATAGAATTTGTAAGGAGAAACTAAAGTTATGTCATGATTGGAAGATTAACCAGAAGAACTTTGAACTAGGATAAGAAGTTTTGCTTTACAATACAAGGCTGAAGTTATTCCATGGGAAATTGAAGTCTCGTTGGTTAGGACCCTTTACTATGACTCAAGTTTATACTTACAGAGCTGTTGAAATTGAATATCAAAAGACTCGGAATAGATTTAAAGCGAATGAACACAGATTAAAACCGTATTTTGAGAGTAAAAGACCAAATTTTAAAGATGTTTTAATGATCAGTCAACCGGAATAATAATTGAATAAGTCGGGCTGACGACGTTAAACCATGCACTTTATGGGAGGCAACCCATAGTTATCTTTATTTTTATTGAGATTATAGTATTTTTATTCAAAATTATTGTTACTTTGTGGTAGTATTGAACTCTACTACTCATATTTACCCTTTAATCATAAAAAAAATTGGATACATAGAAAAAATTGGAACGCATTAGGACCAGAGCAAAATTGTGCAATTTTTACCTAGGGCACCAACGGCACCATCGATGCCACCAACGACGCCATCGACACCGCCGACGGTGGGTTTTTCATGAGAGTCCAGACAATAAAATTCTAAAGGCTCACCGACAGTGCCCTCGACGCCGCCGACGGCTGACCAGAGGAAACTATGTTGAGATTTTCATACCTATTTTATACCTTTTTTTGATGATATTGCACTTTACAGAAAGGTATTTTTGATGTTTTGTTGCAAGAATGATGAAATAGGGTCATTGGAGCAAAAATATGCAAAAAAGGAGCGAATTTGGAGTGAAAAGGGCCAAAATGTGAAGAATTGAACTAGGGCGCCGACAGCGCCATCGACCCCGCCGACGGTGAGATTTTCCCGAGACTCTAGAATTAATTCATTAAGAAGGTCCATCGACGGTGCCCTCGAGGCCACCGAGGGCGAGCTCGGCGGTTATGTCCAACTAGGATTTGGATGAGGACAAATTTTGAAGGGATGCTTAGGCAACTCTGAGGAAAGCTCATCCACAAATTTAAAAGAAGATTTTGGCCGAAAATTGAGGAGCCTGGAGAGACTGTAGAGGTCCTGGAAAGATTGTAAGAGTGGAGGGAAAGTGAGAGATTTCTTCCTCCTTGCTGCTTCGAAGAGGAATTCTGTGTGCTGTAAAAAAAAGAAGAGATTCAGAGAAACTTTAAGGAGTTTTCTTGGGGAGAAATTAGAGATAAGTTTATTTATTGTTGTAGTTTGTATGACTTTGATTTTATATATGAATTCTAAGTTTTTTGTGTTTTCCCCATGCGATCTGAGTAGTTTTCTGTCTTTCTCCTTGTCTTGAGATTTGTGAAATGATGATTTAAATTGGTGAAGTTAAGAAAATGTTAAGGAAATTGTGATGATCTTCTCACTTTAATCTTAATTTACTTTCAATCTGGTCAATTGATTTTTTAAAATATGTTGAGTTTTACAACTAAAGTGAATATTACATCCAAGATTCAGGGAGGTCAAAGCCCTTGGAAGTTGGGTGCAAAAATATAGGGAAATAAAATTATCCGACGTAGAATTTGAGATTTTAGAGTGACAGACTAAAATCCCTAATTAGGTCCTATTGTTTGGGTGCTGAAGTGTAGATGTTAGCCCTCAGGAGAGGGGAACATGGGAGCTTTAAAGTGAGAGCCGGTATCCTCTCAGCCTAGCCACAGATTCAGTAAACAATCGTAGGACTAGTCAATGTTCTTTATGCCTGGACAAAAGGGTAAAGAATATGTATGCTCCTATTTGGCAAAATATAATTTGAACTATTTCACTTTATCCATTCACTATAATTTCTTGGCAAGGAGAAGGATGCTTTCTTATATGTTGAATATCACATTTGAACCTTCATTAGTATATTTAGTTATTTAAGAGTTATTAAAATTATGTATTTATTTCAATTGCCTATTAGTGACAGATAACTAAATTGAACTTCGTTGTTGCAATTAAAATATTGCTTTGTCTAAAATCTTAGTTCCTAGTTCTAATATTACTCCCTGTGGGATCGATATCTAGGACTCCATTAGAGCCCTATATTACTTGAGCGATACGTATACTTGTGTTGATAAGTGTGCCTTTATAATTATTGAATATTTATTACGTCCATATTTATCGAATCTATAACTGTTATTAAGTTTTGGTACAGTTACCGAGGGATTAAATCTTTTAGCAACAGTATTAAATACTTATATTTTTAAGCATATATAAAGTCACGATCAAGTTTTTGGTGCCGTTGCCGGGGAGTGAGTAAACAAAAATTACAATTAGAGTAACGGACAAATTAGGATTATTAGAAATTTTTTACTTGAATTGTAACTTATTTTCATATTTAGTTTGTTATATTATTGTGTATGGATTTCAAATTGTATGCGTAAATTTGGACCTGAAAATCTTACACCCTACGATTCAGAATTAGAACACACTATTAGAAAAATTAGAAGATTGAGAAGAGAACCTAGAAGTTCTGATACAATGGAAAACAACATGAACAATCAAGGAATAGAAAATGAACACCAACCTAGAACCCTATGATATTATGCAAATCCTACAGCAGATGAAATTCACTTGTCTATCTAAAATCCTGATGTAGCTGATAATTCATTTGAGCTTAAACCGCTATTATCCAAATGGTACAAAATAATCAAATCGGAGGTACACCAAATGAAGATCCTAATTTACACCTCGCTAGTTTTTTAGAACTGTGTGCTACTTTTAAATATGACAGAGTCTCAAACGATGCTGTTAGACTTATACTTTTTCCTTTTT
>JXCR01119207.1:161221-184022 GCA_002079205.1 Phalaenopsis hybrid cultivar
CCTTTTGGATTATGTAATGCACCTGCAACATTCCAGAGATGTATGATGTCCATATTTAGTAAGTTAATTGATGATGGATTGGAAGTATTTATGGATGATTTCTCTGTATTTGGAACATCATTTGACGCATGCTTAAATTATCTTGAAAAAGTTTTAAAGTTATGCGAAAGAACTAATTTGGTTCTGAATTGGGAGAAATATCAATTTATGGTTGCAGGAGGAATTTTATTAGGGTATAAAATTTCAGAAGATGGTATGGAAGCAGATCGTGCAAAAATTCAAGTTATATCAAAACTAACACCTCCTACTATTGTAAGAGAGGTTAAGAGTTTTCTTGGATATGTTGGATTTTACAGGCGTTTTATTAAAGATTTTTCAAAAATTACAAAACCTCTATGCCAACTTTTAGAAAAGGACAAGAAATTTGAATTTACTGAAAGCTGTTTAAATGCCTTTGAGTTATTAAAGGAAAAACTAATCACAACCCCTTATATAGTTTCACCTAACTAGGAGAAACCATTCGAACTGATGTGTGATGCTAGTGATTATACTATTGGAGCTGTTCTTGGGCAAAGGTATGAAAAGAGTTTTAAAGCTATATACTACGCTAGTAAAACTCTTAATGATGAACAAATTAACTATACTGTTTCTGAAAAAGAGTTACTGGCCATTGTGTATGCTTTAGAAAAATTTGTATCTTAGTTAATTGGAGCTAAATGTGTTGTGCACACTGATCACTCTGCTATTAAATATCTAATGCAAAAGAAGGAAGCCAAACTAAGGTTGATTAAATGGATACTTTTGATACAAGAATTTGTTCTTGTGGTTATTGATAGAAAGGGAACTGATAATCAAATTGCTGATCATTTGTCAAGATTAGAAATCATGAATTATCTGACACTGACAATGAAATTACAAACAGTTTCCCTGATGAACAACTTTATAATATTAATGAGTAGAAAATACCATGGAATGCTGATATTGTTAACTATATTGTAAGTGATATTTTGCCACCTATGCTGACATTGCAATAACAAAGGAAATTCATTCATGATGCAAAAGTATATTTTTGGGATGAGCCTTATTTATATAAACAATGTAAGGATCTGATTATGAGAAGATGTGTACCTTATGAAGAAAGTGAGCTGATCATTCAAAAATGTCATGATTCTGAATTTAGAGGACATTTTGGGATTGATAAAACTGCTTACAAGATTTTACAAGCTAGATTTTATTGGCCTACTATCTTTAGAGATGTTTATAGATATATAAAAGCTTGTGATCAATGTCAATGAGTAGGAAATATATCTAAAAGAAATAAAATGCCTCTGAATTTCATGTTAGAAGTTGAAATCTTTGATGTTTGGGCATTAAATTTTATGGGACCCTTTATTCCTTCATTTGGGAACTTATATATATTAATTGCAGTAGACTACGTTTCTAAGTGGATTGAAGCGCAAGCTTTACCTCGTTGTGATACTAAAAGTGTTTTAAGTTTTTTAATGAAAAGTATTTTCACTTGATACGGAATGCATAGAATGATTATCACTGACGGAGGATCCCATTTTAGGAATAAATATATTCAGAGATTGACAGAAATGTTTAATATTATTCATAGAATCTCTACTGCCTATCATCCTCAAACCAGTGGGTTAGCTGAAGTTTCTAATAGAGAGATTAAATAAATACTTGAAAAGACTGTAAACCCTAGTAGAATATATTGGTCAACTAGACTGGATACCACATTATGGGCTTACAGGACTGCTTATAAGACTCCTATTGGAATGACTCCTTACAGACAACTTTTTGAAAAGACATGTCACTTACCAGTAGAATTGGAGCATAAAGCATATTGGGCGATTAAATAATTCAATTATAATTTGAAAGATGCTGGTAAGAAGATATTGCTACAATTAAATGAATTGGAAGAATTAAGAAATGAGTCTTATGATAACGACAAAATTTATAAGGAAAAACTAANAACTTTTTGAAAAGACATGTCACTTACCAGTAGAATTGGAGCATAAAGCATATTGGGCGATTAAATAATTCAATTATAATATAAAGATGCTTGTAAGAAGAGATTGTTACAACTAAATGAATTGGAAGAATTAAGAAATGAATCAGTGAGAAGAGATTGTTACTAAATGAGTTGGAAGAATTAAGAAATGAATCAATATGCTGGTAAGAAGAGATTGTTACAATTAAATGAATTGGAAGAATTAAGAAATGAATCTTATTTGGTAAGAAGAGATTGTTACAAATAAATGAATTGGAAGAATTAAGAAATGAGTCTTATGATAACGACAGAATTTATAAGGAAAAACTAAAGTTATGGCATGATGGGAAGATTAACCAAAAGAACTTTTAACCAGGACAAGAAGTTTTGCTTTAAAGCACTAGGCTAAAGTTATTCCATGGGAAATTGAACTCTTGTTGGTTAGGACCCTTTACTGTGACTCAAGTTTATACTTACGGAACTGTTGAGATTGAAGATCAGAAAACTGAAAATAGATTTAAAGTAAATGGACACAGATTAAAACCGTATTTTGAGGGTAAGAGATTAAATTTTAAAGAGGTTTTAATGATCAGTCAACCTGAATGACACCTGAATTGGTCGGGCTGACGACGTTAAACCAAGCGCTTTATGGGAGGCAACCCATAGTTATCTTTACTTTTATTGCAATCATAGTAGGTTTTATTTGAAATTATCGTTAGTTTGTGGTAGTATTAAGCTCTACTACTCTTATTTACCCTTGATTCATCATAACAATTGAATCCATAGAGAAAAATTGGAACGCATTTAGACCAGAGCAAAACTGTGCAATTTTTGCCTTGGGTGCCGACGACGAGATTTTCCCGAGAGTCCAGGAAAAACAAATATAGAAGCTCGCCAATGGTTCCCTCGACACCACCGACGGTGAGACTGGCAAGGTGGCAGTTTCTAGAGTTTAAATGGGAGTTTTTGACAGTTTTTAGGCTGGAGTACCCTTTTAAACTCCCAAATTCGATTCCTAAATCATATTTCCCTAAAAAATGAAGTGAAACTCCACCAAATTTATTCCTATGACGTCTAACTCCCCTGATAATCCCAAAATGTGAGTTTTCAATCGGCAAAAGCTTATTAGTGCGGAAGCACAACGAATCTTCAATAAGGTACTGATGAAGAAAAAATTGATCAAGGAACGAGGATTTGAAAATTACAGATTGAATAATCCCTCGATGACAATTGAAGAGATGATAGTGCGGCAAAGATGGGAAATGCTGTGCTATACTATCGTCGCCGTGGTTGTTCCTGTGGTAAAGAAATTTTATGCAAATTTGCACGGAATCAACCAAGGAGTTGTTTATGTACGAGGTAGATGGATCACTTTCACTCCTGCATGGATCAATGAATTATACATGATCGAGAACGTTCCTGTCTTCCATTATTCTAACTTCGTCTGAACAAGAAACCAGATGAATGAACTTTACCAATATTTAACGGACAAAACTGACGACTGGGAAATGAGAGAGAACTTGTATGTTAGTTTTTATGCAACACTCCTAAATCCCATTTCAAAACACTGGCACTTTTTCATTTCTGCAAAACTGTTACCGACAATGAAGATCGGTAAAGTTTCCAAAGAAATTGCTATTTTGAATTACTGCATCCAAAGGGGACTGCCGATCAATAATTTTGAAGTCAGTTTTGGGCCTGACCGTTCATGGATCAACTTGTGGGCCTGGAAACCCTTCCATAATTTTCTCACTTTGCAGTCAATTCCAAGTGTCTTACAAAAATTGGGAAAAAGGTACTTCTACCTTGGAAGCCTTTGGACCCAACTGAGAGATTCCCAACTTTTGAAGATGAAAATGACATGGCCATTATAGTAGATCAATCATCTCAGAATTCACTTCAAGTTAAACCCTTAATTCCTGATAAAACTCTGGTGATCCTGCGCAGAATCAAGAAATTGGAGAAGGAGGTACAAAATGTCATGAATGTAATTAAAAATATCTCTGATTTCTTCGATCATCTAGACTGGAGGATTAAAGAACATTTTGATCACTCTAGAAATTTAGAAAATAGTTTGATACGGCTGATGAGGAGGATGAAATTGATAGAAGAGGATTCTATTGAAGAATTTCCATTCCGACCCTTCTACAACCTCTTCGTTCATATGCAATCAATGGGTGATCTCAGAGGATAATCTAGTACTGAATCTGATGAATATTAGATTTATATTACAACCTGTTTGTCTATGTGTGTAATTTGGTTTGAACTTTGAATTTTCTTTGCTTTAAAATTATGCTTTTAGATCTCTGTATAGTTGAGACTAAGCATAGGATGTTTTGTTTTCAGTGTTTTGATTGTTGTGGCTTGGATTACAATGCTGAATTAATGTGTTGAGGTTGAGAAAATACCAAACTTATGTGTGTTATGTAACGTATATTGTACCCCTTGAAATTTATATATAAATGTGATGTTTTGTGATGTGAAAGTTTATTTGTGATAAGTACATCATTTAATAACTTAAATTTATGTCTATAATAATTGAAAGGATGTCGTTAAGGCTTGAAATTGATTGAAATCACAAAAATATAGGAATTGAACCAAAATCAATAGAGCCCACCGACGGCGCCCTCGAACTTGTCGACGACGGATTTTTCCCGAGAGTTCTGATTAAATTTAAAAAAAGCGCACCGATGACGCCATTGACCCCGCTGATGACAAGATCACGAAAAAACACATTTTACCATGATTTTGACAAATCAACCGCCACTATTCATCATCCCCTTCCTCCTAAAAATATAATTTTTGACCTAGGGCTTGAGAGATCTTGGATTTGGGGCGATTTGAAGGCTTTTTGATACTAGATTTGTTCTTCTCTAGGTAAGAGCTTCACTCTAAGTTAAAAATATTTGATTTTCACCATGAATTTCTTCCACATTGAGGAGATCCAAAAATTTTGAGAATGTGAAGAAAATATTGGGAAGAAATTCATGGAACTTAGTTTTGAACTCTTAGAATTTCTTTTGGAAGCCATTATTTGTATATTTGAAGTATATTTCGGAAATTTTCTATGATTTGATTAGATTGAAATGGCTGTACGACAAAAAAGATGAATTGAGTTTGACGAGTCTCGCTTCGTCAATGCGATGGCTCAAACAAGATTTACTTCAGTATTTAAAGGAAATAAGTGCATACAAGATTGAGTTTTTGAGAACCCGGGAGGAGAAATTGAACGAGTTATTGCAGAGCGGAGGAGGGAAAACTTTTGTTACACCACCAACAAAGCTGATGCAAATGTTTTGAAGGAGTTCTACACCAATGTAATCTATTCTGAAGATGGAATCGTTTAAGTGCGGGGATTTCCTATTGAATTTAATGCCGCCCGCATCAACACCTTTTATGAAGTCCTAGACTCTTGTAGTTGCCACTATAAATCCTTTAGTATGATGGAAGGCCCTCTGAATGATGTGATCAACTTTCTCACTGATGGGAAAGGAACATGAAAATTAAACAACGAGAACGGGTAAATTTTTCTGCTTCCATGTTAAATGCCACCTCTAAATCGTGGCATTATTTTATTTCCTCTACTCTATTATCGACTTATCACCATAGTGAGGTTACTAGAGATAGAGCTATTCTGAATTTCTATATTCAGAATAATAGAACTATAAATATGGGGAGAATTATTTTTAAGAATATTTTGACTACGACAAGGAGTGAGAAAAGTGGAGGTGTAGGACATCTTGGCCTTATTTATGCACTTTGCCAACTTTCTTGAGTGGAAGCTCGAGATGAAGAATGGGTTTACCTTATGAAACCCATTAGTAAAGCCAATTTAAAAACATATGAATCCCATGAGAAATGGAGAACTGGAAGTAGGAGTCAAGAGCCTTGTACTAGTAGAGATGTCCCCTCTACAAGTTATGACCTTCCACCTTCTAGTTCTCCTATCCTAACTGGCTTGATGAATAAGTTGACCTTGCAGCAGAAGAGCATAGAGTTAATAAATGGAAGGATTTGAGGTTTAGAACGTCGATATGATTTTGTTAGTGAGTACCTTCAGAGGCATTCAAATTTTGAGGTAGCTTATTATGAAGCTCAGGCCCGACACTATAGAGGTGAGCCTGATGTTACTTTTCCGGAATGCCCCCGATATACTTAGTATCAGCCCGATCCACCTGCTGATCAAGGAGATGCAGACATAGTGTGGGATTTTGATATTTGAATGTAATTGATGTACTTGTATTTGTACTTTTATTTTTGCGATCTTTTGTAATAAAAAAAGATGTTTATGTGTATTTGGACTTTTATTTTTATTATTATACTGTAGTCGGATAATTTTTAATTTCTGTTATAAGGTCAGTGTGGTAGTTAAATTTTCTTGTGTAGTATAATAGATGTTGAGTAGCATTTTGTGGATTGTAATGTAATGTGATTTTTATTTTTGCATTTTAATTGTAATTATTTTGTGTAGTATTGTGATTGTGTTAGGAAATATTGTGCTTATTTAATGTTTTATTTTTATACTTATTTCAAATTTTCATTATCCAGAAATTTCTCTAATGATTTATATGTGTAGAAAGCTCTTAATGTTACAAACCAGGAGAAATAGAAATTTTGAGAAGACCTGAAAAAATTTCAGAATGATGAAAATGCCTAAAATACTGAGGTATGATTTATATATAGAGTTTTTCTTTCCACCAGTATCATTTTATATTGAAAAATTTAAGTTTGGGGGAGGGAAGAAAAATATTAACTATTAGATGTCCTCTATTTCAATCTTTTCAAAAAGTATTTATATGATTTTATGTAGTGAATTTAATTCAGGTAATTTTATTTTGTACCTATTTAAATATTATAGTATAATTAAAGAAATATTTTTGTAATAAAAATTCATTTTGTAACTTAAGATGTTTATTATAAGAGAATAAGATTATATTTAACTATTTAAAGTAGAGGAAACTATATTTTGAAGTATTAAAAATCTGAAAATTCATTTGAGTAGAAAAGATTTGGGCTCAATGATGTAAAAACTATGAAATATTTATAAGGTAAAGGAATGCTTGATGGTGCTCAATGATGTAAAAACTATGAAATATTTATAAGGTAAAGGAATGCTTTGAGTTTCATCTGAAAATTCATTTGAGAAGAAAAGATTGGGACTCAATGATGTAAAAACTATGAAATATTTATAAGGTAAAGGAATGCTTTGAGTTTCAAATTTTGGGAAAGAAAGGTGATGTTAAAAATTATTAAAGTCTATCCAGATATTATAATCCTCACTTGAAAAAGGAAAAAGAAAGGATTGACAACAATCCCTGAAAAGAAAAAAAAAATATAGGATTGAAAGCAATCCAAATGAAAAAGAGAAAAGAATGAAAAAAATATATATAAAAGTGAGGAGAAGCTTGAGGATATGCCTAATAAAAAATTGGCTTCACTGGACCTACCTAAAGNTGTTAAAAGTTGAGATCTTTGATGTTTTGGGATTAGATTTTATGGGACCATTTATTCCTTCATCTGAGAACTTATATATATTAATTTCAGTGGACTACATTTCTAAGTGGATTGAAGCACAAGCTTTACCTCGTTGTGATGCTAAAAGTGTTCGAGATTTTTAATAAAAAATATTTTCACTAGATACGGAATGCCTAGAATGATTATCACTGACGGAGGTACGTTTCTATGGAACCATTTATTCCTTCATTTGAAAACTTATATATATTAATTGCAGTAGACTATGTTTCTAAGTGGGATTGAAGCACAAGAGAACTTATATATATTAATTGCAGTAGACTACGTTTCTAAGTGGATTGAAGCACAAGATTTACCCTCGGAACTTGTATATATTAATTGCAGTAGACTACGTCTCTAAGTGGATTGAAGCACAAGCTTTACCTCGCTGGTGGCGCTAAACCCTTCATATGGGAACTTATACATATTAGTTGCGGTAGACTATGTTTCAAAGTGGATTGAAGCACAAGATTTACCTCGTTGTGACGCTAAAAGTGTTCGAGATTTTTAATAAAAAATATTTTCACTAGATACGGAATGCCTAGAATGATTATCACTGACGGAGGTTAATGAAAAATATTTTACTAGATACGGAATGCCTAGGATGATTATTACTGATGGAGGATCCCATTAGATATGGAAATGCTTAGAATGATTATCACTAACAGAGGATCCCATTTTAGGAATAGATACATTCAGAGATTGACAAAAAATTTAATATTTTTCCTTTACCTTGCTGTAACGCTAAAAGTGTTTCAAGATTTTTAATGAAAAATATTTTCACTAGATACGGAATGCCTAGAGTGATTATCACTGGCGAAGGATCCCATTTTATGAATAAATACATTCAGAGATTGGCAGAAAAGTTTAATATTATTCATCAAATCTCNTCGCATTCGGCTCAAAAAAATGTTCGAAAAAAATGTTCGTGTTTGTTTTCAGCTTATGTTCGGCTCGATTTAACTTGTTTAAATTAATTAGAAAAATGGATAGAATGAGCTAGATTCNCGCATTCGGCTCAAAAAAATGTTCGAAAAAAATGTTCGTGTTTGTTTTTCAGCTTATGTTCGGCTCGATTTAACTTGTTTAAATTAATTAGAAAAATGGATAGAATGAGCTAGATTCAAATCTGCACCATTTCTATGCAATAAAAAACACAATCACATGACCACAAAAGTTGCAGCGATTTAAACTTTGATATTAATATATATAATATATTATTATATAAATACTATATATAATTTCTTTATGTTGAGCTAAAATGAGGCGAACATGATGGAACAAAGGGTTGTTTGTGTTCGGCTCATTTATAATTCAAGCTCAAAAGAATTATTCATATCCGGCTCACTTATTTAAAGAACACGAGTTGTTCGCGAATAATGAGCTTGTTGACAGCCCTGCATACATATATAGCATGCAAACTTTACCTTTTACGCTTTTACCACTCAAANGCCACAAAAGTTGCAGCGATTTAAACTTTGATATTAATATATATAAATATTATTATATAAATACTATATATAATTTCTTTATTTTGAGCTAAAATGAGGCGAACATGATGGAACAAAGGGTTGTTTGTGTTCGGCTCATTTATAATTCAAGCTCAAAAAAATTATTCATATCCGGCTCACTTATTTAAAGAACACGAGTTGTTCGCGAATAATGAGCTTGTTGACAGCCCTNGAATATGTTAAGTTTTACAACTAAAGTGAATGTTATATCCAAGATTCAGGGAGGTCAAGGCCCTTGGAAGTTTGGTGCAAATAAATAGGGAAATATTATTATCGGGCAAAGAATTGGAGATTTTAGAGTGACAGATCCAAGTCGGTCCTATCGTTTGGGTTCTGATGTGCAGATGTTAGCCCTCGGGTGAGGGGAACGTGGGAGCTCCGAAGTGAGAGTCGGTATCCTCCCAGCCTAGCCGCNTTGGCCAATTGATTTGTTAAAATATGCTGAGTTTTACAACTAGCGTAAAGATTACATCCAAGATTCAGGGAGGCCAGAGCCCTTTGAAGTTGGGTGAAAATAAATTGGGAAATAAAATTATTAGGCGTAGAATTGGAGATTTATGCCCGGACCAGCCTAGTCTCAAATTCAGTAAACAAGCGTAGGATTAGTCAATGTTCTTTATGCTTGGACCAAAGGGTAAGGAATAGGTATGCTCNTTACAACTAAAGTGAAAATTATATTCAAGATTCAGAGAGGTCAAAGCCCTTGGAAGATGGGTGCAAATAAATAGGGAAATAATATTATCGGGCATAGTATTGGAGATTTTAGAGTGACACACTAAAATTCCTAATTCGGTCCAATCGTTTGGGTGCTGAAGTGTAGATGTTAGCCCTCAGGCGAGGGGAACGTGGGAGCTCCGAAGTGANGACAATTATTTTGTTAAAATATATTGAGTTTTAAAACTAAAGTGAAGGTTACATCTAAGATTCAGGGAGGTCAAAGCCCTTGGAATTTGGGTGCAAATAAATAGAGAAATATTATTATCGNTTCAATTGATTTGTTAAAATATGTTGAGTTTTACAACTAAAGTGAAGATTACATCCCAGATTCAGGGAGTTCAAAGCCCTTGGACCCGCAAATAAATTGGGAAATATTACTATCTGGCGTAGAATTGGAGATTTTAGAGTGACAAACTAAAATCCCCAATTCGGTCCTATCATTTGGGTGATGATGTGTAGATGTTATCCCTAAGGTGAGGGGAACGTGGGAGCTCCTAAGTGAGAGCCAGTATCCTCCCAGCCTAGCCGCAAAATCAGTAACCAAGCATAGGATTAGTTAATGTTCTTTATGCCTGGACCAAAGGGTAAAGAATTGGTGTGCTCCTATTTGGCACAATATCAATTGAACTAATTCATTTTATCCATTCACTATAATTTCTTGACAAGGAGAAGGACATTGAACTAATTCATTTTATCCATTCACTATAATTTCTTGACAAGGAGAATGATGCTTTCTTTAGATATTGAATATCGCAATTAAACGTTATTTTCTATAATTAGTTATTGTCCAAATTATTTAGTTACTTCAATTTCCTATTAGTGACAGATAAGAAACTTGAACGTCATTGTAGTTGAAGTATTATTTTTTATTAAATCTTAGTTCGTAGTATTCTATTTCTCCCTGTGGGATCGATATCTAGGACTCCATTAGAGCNCGATGTCAACGAGTAGGCAACATATCTAGAAGAAATGAAATGCCTCTAAATTTCATATTAGAAGTTAAGATCTTTGACGTTTGGGGATTAGATTTTATGGGACCGTTTATTCCTTCATTTGGGAACTTATACATATTAATTGTAGTGGAATACGTTTTTAAGTGGATTGAAGCACAAGCTTGACCTCGTTGTGAAGCTAAAAGTGTTTCAAGATTTTTGATGAAAAATATTTTCACTAGATACAAAATGCTTAGAATGATTATCACTGATGGAGGATCTCATTTTAGGAATAAATATATTCAGAGATTGACAGAAAAATTTAATATTATTCATTGAATCTCTACTACCTATCATCCTCAAACCAGTGTGTTAGCTGAAGTTTCTAATAGAGAGATTAAACAAATACTTGAAAAGACTGTAAACCCTAGTAGAATAGTTGGTCCACTAGATTGGATACTACATTGTGGGCCTACAGGACTGCTTATAAAAATCTTATTGGAATGACTCCTTATAGACTGATTTTTGGAAAGTCTTGTCACTGACTAGTAGAATTGGAGCATAAAGCATATTGGGCGATTAAAGAATTCAATTATAATTTGAAAGTTAAATGAATTGGAAGAATTAAGAAATGAGTCTTATTATAACAACTTAAGAAGAGATTGTTACAATTAAATGAATTGGAAGAATTAAGAAATGAGTCTTATGATAGAGAGGAGATTATTACAAATGAATGAATTAGAAGAATTAAGAAATGAATCTTATGATAACGATAAAAGAAAAGATTGTTACAAATGAATGAATTGGAAGAATTAAGAAATCAATCTTATGATAACGATAGAATAAATAGGAGCATAAAGCATATTGGGCGATTAAGGAATTCAATTATAATTTGAAAGATGCTGGTAAGACACAATTAAATGAATTGAAAGAATTAAGAAATGAATCTTATGATAACAACATAATTTACAAAGAAAAATTGCTGTTATGGCATGATCGAAAGATTAACCAAAAGAACTTTGAACCAGGACAAGAAGTTTTGCTTTTAGTTAAAGTTATTCGCCTGGAAAATTGAAGTCTCGTTGGTTAGGGTCATTTACTGTGACTCAAGTTTAAACTTACAGAGCTGTTGAAATTGAAGATCAGAAAATGGGAAATAGATTTAAAGTAAATGGACATAGATTAAAAATATATTATGAGGGTAAAAGACCAAATATTAAAGAGGTTTTAATGATCAGTCAACCTGAATAACACCTAAATACGTCGGGCTGACGATGTTAAACCAAGCGCTTTATGGGAGGCAACCCATATTTATCTTTATTTTTATAGTAATTAAGGTAGTTTTTATTTGAGATTATCACTATTTTATGATAGTATTAAGCTCTACTATTCTTATTTACCCTTGAAACATCTTAAAAATTTGATCCATGAAGAAAAAAATTGGAACGCATTCGGATCAGAGTGAAACTGTGAAAATTTTGCCTTGGACGTCGACAACGACGCCCTCGACGCCACCGACGGCGCCCTCTACTCCGCCGACGATGGGTTTTTTCTGAGAGTCCAGACAAAATTAATACAGAAGCGCGCCGACGACGCCCTAGAGGCCGCCGACTGCGAGACCGCTGAGATGACGGTTTCTTATATTCGAGTGGCAGTTTTTGACGGTTTTTGGGCGGGAATAGTCTTTTTTAACTCAAAAATTTGAATTCTAATTCATATTTTCCCTCCAAAAATGAACTGAAACTTTACTAACCCCATTTCTATGGCATCCAATTCCCTTGATAATCCCAGAATTCGAGTTTTCAATCGACGAAAGTTTATTAGTGTGGAAGCGCAACGAATCTTCAACAAGTTGCTGACGAAGAAAAGATTAATCAAAGAACGAGGATTTGTGAATTGGGATTGAATAATCCCACGATGGATATTGAAGAAACGATAGTGCAGCAAAGATGAGAAGTGTTGTGCTACACTACTGCCGCTATGGTGGTTCCAGTGGTAAAAGAATTTTTTACAAATTTACATGGAATCAACCAAGGAGTTGTTTATGTGTGAGGAAGATGGATCACTTTCACTCCTGCATGGATCAACGAATTATATATTATAGAAAATGTTCCTGTCTGCCCTATTCCAAATTCATCCCAACGAGAAACCAGATGAATAAGATTTACCAATATTTAACGGACGAAACTGACGATTGGAAACAAGAGAAAATGGGTATGTTAGCTTTTCTGCAACACTTCTGAATCCAATTTCAAAACATTGGCACTTTTTCATTTCTGTGAAACGGTTACCGACAATGAAGATCGGTAAATTTTCTAAAGAAAGTGCCATTTTGAATTACTGCATCCAAAGGGAACTGCCGATCGACATTCGATCTATAATTATGAAGTCAGTTTTGGGCCTGATCATTCACAAATCCACTTATGGGCTCGGACACCCCTCCACAATTTTCTCACTTTGCAGTCAGTTCCAAGTGTCCTATGAAAATTGGGAAATGTACTGCTACCTTGGAAGCCTTTGGATCCAACTGAAAGATTCCTAGTTTTTGAAGATGAAAATGACATGACCATTATAGTAGATCAATCATCTTAGAATTCACTGCCAGTTTAATCCTTCATTCCTAACAAGTCTCTGGTGATCCTGCGCCAAATTAAGAAGTTGGAAAAGGAGGTACAAAATGTCATGAATGCAATTAATAATATCTCCGATTTCTTCGATCANAACGACGTTAAATCAAGCGCTTTATGGGAGGCAACCCATAATTATCTTTATTTATATTGCAATTACAGTAGTTTTTATTTAAAATTATCGTTAGTTTGTGGTAGTATTGAACTCTACTACTCTTATTTACCCTTGAATCATCATAAAGATTGGATCCATAGAGAAAAATTAAAACGCATTCGGACTAGAGCAAAACTGTGCAATTTTTGCCTTGGGCGCCGATGGCGGGTTTTTCCCGAGAGTCTAGGCAAATAAATACTAAAGGCTCTCTGACGACACCCTCGACACCGTTGATGGCGAGACCGGCAGGATGGCAGTTTCTGGAGTTTGAATGGCGGTTTTTGGCGGTTTTTGGGCGAGAGTTACCCCTTTTAAACTCTCAAATTCAATTCATAAGTTCATATTTCCCCCAAAAATGAAGTGAAACTCCACCAAATTCAATCTTATGGCATCCATTTCCCCTGAAAATCCCAGAATGTGAGTGTTTAACCAAAGAAAGTTCATTAGTGCGGAAGCGCAGCGAATCTTCAACAAGGTACTGGCGAAGAAGGTACTTCTACCTTGGAAGCCTTTAGACCCAACTGAGAGATTCCCAGCATATAAAGATGAAATTAATATGACTATTATGGTGGATAAATTGTCTTAGAATTTACTACTTGTTCAACCTTTAGTTCCGGACAAGACACTGGTGATCCTGCGTAGAATCAAGAAATTGGAGAAGGAGGTACAAAATGTCATGAATGCAATTGATAATATCNTAGAATGCGAGTTTTCAATCGACGGAAGTTTATTAGTGCGGAAGAGTAGTGAATCTTCAACCAGTTGCTGACGAAGAAAAGATTAATAAAAGAACGAGGATTCATGAATCGCAGATTAAATAATCCCACGACGGATATTGAAGACACGATAGTGCGGCTAAGATGGGAAGTGCTGTGCTACACTAGTGTCGTCGTGGTGGTTTCTATGGTAAGAGAATTTTATGCAAATTTACATGGAATCAACCAAGGAGTTGTTTATGTGCGAGGAAGATGGATCACTTTCACTCCTGCACGGATCAATGAGTTATATATGAAAGAATGTTCCTTTCTGCCACTATTCTAATTTCGTCCCAACGAGAAACCAGATGAATGAAATTTAAAATGTTATGTCTGCCACTATTCCAATTTTGTCCCAATGAGAAACCAGATGAATGAGATTTACCAGTATTTAACGGACGAAACTATCGATTGGGAAACAAGAGAAAACGAGTATGTTAGTTTTTCTGCAACACTCTTGAATCCTGTTTCTATACATTGGCACTTTTTCATTCTGCAAAACTGTTACCGGCAATGAAGATCAATAAAGTTTCTAAAGAAAGTGCCATTTTGAATTACTGCATCCAAAGGGGACTGCCGATCGACATTGGATCTATAATTGTGAAGTCAATTTTGGGCCTGATCGTTCACAGATCAACTTATGAGCTTGGAAACCCCTCCACAAATTTCTCACTTTGCAGCCAGTTTCAAGTGTCCTATGAGAATTGGGAAAAGGTACTGCTGCCTTGGAAGCCTTTGGATCCAACTGAAAGATTCTCATCATTTGAAGATGAAAATGACATGGCCATGAAAGTTGATCAATCATCTCAGAATTCATTGCCAGTTCAACCCTTAGTCCCTGATAAATCTTTGGTGATCCTGCGCCAAATCAAGAAGTTGGAAAAGGAGGTACAAAATGTCATGAATGCAATTAATAATNAAAATTTATAAGAAAAAATTAAAATTATGGCATGATCGGAAGATTAACCAAAAGCACTTTGAACTAGGACAAGAAGTTTTGCTTTACAATAATAGGCTGAAGTTATTTCCTGGGAAATTGAAGTTTCGTTGGTTAGGACCCTTTACTGTGACTCAAGTTTATACTTACGGAGCTGTTGAAATTGAAGATCAGAAGACGGAAAATAGATTTAAAGTAATTGGACATAGATTAAAACCATATTATTAGGGTAAAAGACCAAATATTAAAGAGGTTTTAATGATTAGTCAACCTAAATAACTCCTGAATAGGTCGGGCTGACAACGTCAAACCAAGCCCTTTATGGGAGGCAACCCATATTTATCTTTACTTTATTCGCAATTATAGTAGTTTTTATTTGAGATTATCGCTAGTTTATGATAGTATTAAACTTTACTATTATTTACCCTCGAGTTATCATAAAAATTGGATCCATGAAGAAAAATTGGAACACATTCGGATCAAAACAAAATTGTGAAAATTTTTTCTTAGGCGCCGACGGCGGGTTTTTCCCGAGAGTCCAGACAGGCGGTTTTTGACGGTTTTTGGGCAGGAATAGTCTTTTTAAACTCAAAAATTTGAATTTCAGTTCATATATTTTCTCCAAAAACGAAGTGAAACTCTACCAATTTCATTCTTATGGCATCCAATTCCCCTGATAATCCCAAAATGCGAGTTTTTCAATATGCGAAAGTTTATTAGTGTGGAAGCGCCGCGGATCTTCAACAAGCTGCTGACGAAGAAAAAATTAATCAAAGAACGAGGATTCGTGAATCGCAGATTGAATAATTCCACGACGATATTGAAAAAATGATAGTGCGGCGAAGATGGGAAGTGTTGTGCTACACTACTACCACCGTGGTGGTTCCAGTGTTAAAAAAATTTTATGCAAATTTACATGGAATCAATCAAGGAGTTGTTTATGTGCGAGGAAGATAGATCACTTTCACTCCTGCACGGATCAACGAATTATATATGATAGAGAATGTTCATGTCTGCCTAATTTCGTTCCAACGAGAAACCGGATGAATGAGATTTATCAATATTTAACGGACGAAACTGACGACTGCGAAACAAGAGAAAACGGGTATATTAGTTTTTCTGCAACACTTTTGAATTCCGTTTCGAAATATTGGCACTTTTTTATTTCTGCGAAACTGTTACCGACAATGAAGATCAGTAAAGTTTCTAAAGAAAGTGCCATTTTGAATTATTGCATCCAAAGAGGACTGTCGATTGACATTGGATCTGTAATTGTGAAGTCGGTTTTGGGCCTGATCGTTCACGGATCAACTTATGGGCTTGGACACCCCTTCACAATTTTCTCACTTTACAGTCAGTTCCAAGTGTCCTATAAAAATTGGGAAAAAGTACTGCTACCTTGGAAGCCTTTGGATCCAACTGAAAGATTCCCAGTTTTTGAAGATGAAAAGATGGCCATATGATAGTTGATCAATCATATCAGAATTCACTACCAGTTCAACCCTTAATTCCTTATAAAACTTTGGTGATCCTACGCCGAATCAAGAAATTGGAAAAATATATATAAAATGTCATGAATGCAATTAATAATATCTCCGATTTCTTCGATCATCTGGACTGGAGGATGAAGGAACATTNTAAGTGTTATTTTGAATTACTGCATCCAAAAGGGACTGTTGATCGATATTGGATCAATAATTGTGAACTCTGGTGATCCTGCGCAAAATCAAGAAATTGAAGTAGGAGGTACAAAAAGTCATGAATACAATTAATAATATCTCTGATTTCTTTGATCATCTAGACTGGAGGATGAAANTGAAGATAGTTTGATACGATTGATGAGGAGGATGAAATTAATTGAAGAGGATTCTACTGAAGAATTTCCATTCCGACCCTTCTACAACCTCTTCGTTCATGTGCAATCAATTGGTNATTCTCATGAAGTTCCTATCTCTTGAATATTCTAAGTGACTTAATATTACAACCTATAGTCATTCTTGAAATAAATAAAAGACTAGAACTCTTAAGATTTGATGACTAGATAATCTGGTGGCTACAGAATTAATTCAATTACTTGAATTTTTTCTGAAAATCTCACTATGATATGTACCTATAGAGTTAATTTAATTACTTGAATTTTTTCTAAAAATCTCACTATGGTATTTACTAAATCAAATTAGTATTTCTAAATTAAAAACTTTACTGCAATAGATCATAACTTTTATAATAATATTAAAATTACTTGCATTTTTGAATTAAAACCTTACTGCATTAGATCATAACCTTTATATGGTACTAAAATTACTTGAGAGCAAGTAATAGTTAAGTTTGGTGGATTTTGACCAAAGGAAAATATGTTGAGATTTTCATACCTATTTTATACTATTTTAATGATATTGCACTTTAAAGAAAGGTATTTTTGATGTTTTGTTGCAGGAATGATGAATTAGGGTAATTGGAGCAAAAAGATACAAAAAGGAGCGAAATTATAGTGAAAAGGACCAAAATGTGAAGAATTGAACTAGGCAGCCGACGATGCCCTCGACACCGCAGACGACGAGGTTTTCCCGAGACAGTAGGACAAAATTCTCCAGAAGCCCGCCGACAGCGCCATCGACCCCGCTGACGGCGAGATCGACGGTTATGCCTACTCAAGCTTTAGATAAGGCCAAATTTTGAAGGGATGCTTAGGCAACTCTTGGGAAATCTCATCCACAACATTAAAAGAACATTTTTGCCGAAAATAGAAATGTGTAGAGGCCTTGGAGGTTACCATTAGTTTATAGAATTTCCAATAGAGTGTAACAATTGTGAGGAATTCTTCGAGAGACTATAAGAGTGGAGGGAAAGTGAGAGATTTCTTCCTCCTTGCTACTTCGAAGAGGAATTCTGTGTGCTGTAAAGAAAGGAAGAGATTCAAAGGAACTTCGAGGAGTGTTCTTGGGGAGAAATTAGAGATAAGTTATTTACTTGTTGTAGTTTGTATGACTTTGATTTTATATATGAATCCCGAGTTTTGTTGTGTTTTCCTCATGAGTTCTGAGTAGTTTTCTCAGTCTTTCTCCTTGTCTCAAGATTTGTGAAATGGTGATTTGAATTGGTGAAGCCATGAAAATNTGAGGAGGATTAAATTAATAGAAGAGGATTCTACTGAAGAATTTCCATACTGACTCTTCTATAACCTCTTCGTTCATGTGCAAGCAATGGGTGATCTCGGAGGAGAATCTAGCATTGAATCTGATGAATAGTAGATTTATATTGCTACATGTCTATCTATGTGTGTAATTTGATTTGAATTTTGCATTTGCTTTGCTATAGAATTATGCTTTTAGATCTCTATATAATTGAAACTAAGCATAGGATGTTTTGTTTTTAGCATTTTGAGTGTTTTAGCTTGGATTGAGATGCTGAATTGATGTATTGAGGTTGAGAAAATACCAAACTTAGGTGCGTTATGTAATATATATTGTACCCCTTGGAATTTATATATAATTGTGATGTTTTGTGTTGTGAAAGTTTATTTGTTATAAGTACATTTAATCACTTAAAATTATGTCTATAATGATTGAACGGATGTCGTTGAGGCTTGAAATTGATCGAAATCACAAAAATCAAAAAATTGAACCAAATCATAGAGCCCGCCAACGGCGCCCTCAACGTCGTCGATGGCAGACTTTTCCCGAGACTTAGGATATAATTTCAATAGAGCGCACCAACGGCGCCGAAGACCCGCCGACGGTGAGATCCCAAAAAAACTCCTTTAACCGTGATTTTGACCAGTCAACTGCCACTATTCATCATCCCCTTCCTCTGAAAAACATGATTTTTGACCTAGGGCTTGAGAGATCTTGGATTGGGAGGCGATTTCAAGGCATTTAGACACATGATTTGATCATCTCTCGGAAAGAGCTTCACTCCAAACTAAAAATATTTGATTTTCACCATGAATTTCTTCCTCATTGAGGAGATCCAAAAAATTTGAGAATGTGAAGAAAATATTGGGAAGAAATTCATGGAACTTAGTGTTGAACTCTTAGAATCACTCTTGGAAGCCATTATTTGCATATTTGAAGTATATTTTAGAATTTTTCTATAATGTGATTAGATTGAAATGTCTCCATGACAAAAGAGATGATTTGAGTTCGATGAGTCTCGCTTCGTCAATGTGAAGGCTCAATCAAGGTTTACTTCAGTGTTTGAAGGAAAAAAGTGTATACAAGATAGAGTTTTTAAGAGTCCGGGAGGATAAATTGAACGAATTATTACCGAGCAGAGGTGGGAGAACTTCTGTTACACCACCAATAAGGTTGCTACAAATATTGTGAAAGAATTTTATGCCAACATGTTCTATTCTGAAGACGAAATTGTTCAAGTGTGGGGATTTCCTGTTGACTTTAATGACGCCCGCATTAACACCTTTTACGAAGTCTCGGACTCCTATAACTGCCACTTTGAAACCTTCAGTACGATAGAAGGCCCCCTGAATGATGTGATCAACTTTCTCACTGATGGGAAAGGAATGTGGAAGATAAAGCAACGAGAACGGGTAAATTTTTCTGCTTCCATGCTGAATGCCACCTCTAAAGCGAGGCACTATTTTATTTCCTCTACTCTGTTACCGACCTATCACCATAGTGAGGTAACAAGAGATAAGCTATTCTAAATTTTTGTATTTAGAATAATAAAAATATAAATGTGGGGAGAATCATTTTTAAGAATATATTGACTACGGCAAGGAGTGAAACAAGTGGAGCTAGGACATCCTGGCCTTATTTATGCACTTTGCCAACTTTCTGGAGTGGAAGCTGGAGGAGATGAGGAATGGGTTTACCCTATGAAAACCATTAGTAAAGTTAATTTGAAAATATATGAATCCCATGAAAAATGGAGAACTGGGAGTAGAAGTCAAGAACCGTTTACTAGTAGAGATGTCCCCTCTACAAGTTATGACCTTCCTTCTTCTAGTTCCCCTACCCTAACTGATTTGAAGAATGAGTTGACCTTGCAGCAAAAAAGTATAGAATTGATAAATGAAAGGATTGGAGGTTTAGAACGTCGACATGATTATGATAGACATGCAAAGGCATTCAGAATTTTGAGATAGCTTACTACGAAGTTCAGGCCCGACACTACAGAGGTGAGTCTGATGTTACTTTTCTTGAGTGCCCCCAATATACTCAGTATCAGCCCAATCCACCTGCTGATCAAAGGAGATGAAGATATAGCATGGGATTTTGACATATGATAGTAATTGATGTACTTTTACTTTTATTTTTGTAATTGTTGTAATAGAGATAGATATTTGTGAGTTTGTACTTTCATTTTTATTTTTATTGTTGTAATTGGATAATTGTAATTATTGTGATAATAGTTAGTGTGGTAGTTAAAATTTGCATGTGTAGTATAATGGATGTTGAATTAGTGCTTTGTGAATTGTAATGTGATTTGATTTTCACTTTTTGCATTTTAATTGAAATTGTCTTTTGCTTAGTATTATAGATGTGTTAGTGAATTACTGTGTTTGTTTACTGTTTTAGTTTTGTAGTTGTTTCAAAATTTCATTACCCAGCAATTTCTTTAATGATTTATACGTGTAGAAAGCTCCTAATGTTACTGACCAGGTGAAGTAGAAATTGTGAGAAGGACTGCAAAAAATTTCAGAATGATGAAAATGCCTAAAATACCGAGGTATGATTTATATTTAGAGTTTTTCTTTCCACCTGTATCATTTCATATTGAAAATTTTAAGTTTGTGGGAGGGAAGAAAAAAATTAACTATTAGATGTCGTCTATTTAAATATTTTCAAAAATTATTAATATGAATTTATGTAGTGAATTTAATTCAGGTAACTATATTTTGTAGCTATTTAAATATTATGGTAGATTTAAAGAAATATTTTTGTAATGAAAATTAATTTTGTAGATTAAAGATATTTTAGTATAAGAGAATAAGACTATAGTTAACAATTTAAAGTAAAGAAAACTATATTTTGAAGTATTAAGAATCTGGAAATTCATTTGAGAAGAAAAGATTGGGACTCAATGATGTAAAAGCTATGAAATATTTATAAAATAAAGGAATGCTTTGAGTTTCAAATTTAGGGAAAGAAAGGTGGTGTTCCAAATCATTAAAGGCTATCCAGATATAGTAATCCTGACCTGAAAAAGGAAAAAGAAAGGATTGACAACAATCCCTGAAAAGAAAAGAAAAATATATAGGATTGAAAGCAATCCAAATGAAAAAGAGAAAAGAAAGAAAAGAATATGAAGGTGAGGAGAAGCATGAGGATATGCCTAATCAAAAATTGGTTTCACTAGATCTACCTAAAGGGAAAACCTAAATACATTCGTGAACTTATATTTATGAAATAGATCTTTTACTAGTAGTGTTCTCATAAAGTTTCTATCCTTTGAATATTCTAAGTGACTTAATAGTGCAACATATAGTCATTCTTGAAATGAATAGAAGACTAGAACTCTTAAACTTGATGACTAGATAATCTTGTAGCTACAAAGTTAATTTAATTACTTGAATTTTTTTTTGAAAATCTCACTATGGTATTTATCTAACTTAAACATATAGTATTTCTGAAATAAAACTTTACTACAATAGATCATAACTTTTATATAGTACTAAAATTACTTGAGGGCAAGTAATAGTTAAGTTTGGGGGATTTTGACCAAAAGAAAATATGTTAAGATTTTCATACCTATTTTACACTGATTTTAATGATATTACACTTTAGAGAAAGGTATTTTTGATGTTTTGTTGCAGGAATGATGAATTAGGGTCATTGGAGCAATTTGGAGCAAAAAGGAGCAAATTTGGAGCAAAAAGGACCAAAATGTGATGATTTAAACTAGGGCGCCGATGGCAAGCCCAACTGCACTGACGATAGACTTTTCCCGAGACTCTAGATTTAATTCACTTAGAAGGCCCTCCGACGGCGCCCTCGAGGCCGCCGACGGCGAGATCAGCGGTACATCCAACAATGCATTGGATGAGGATGAATTTTGGAGGGGTGCTTAGGAAACTCTTATGAAAACTCATCCACAACTTTAAAAGAAAATTTTGATCAAAAATTGAAGAGGACCGAAGAAGAGTTCGAGGTCCTGGAGGTTAGAGAGGTTCCATTAGTGTATAGAGAGTTTACTAGAGTGCCTAATTGTGAGGAATTCTTTGAGAGATTGTAAGAGTGGAGGGAAAGTGAGATTTCTTCCTCCTTGCCACTTCGAAGAGGACTTTTGTATGTTGTAAAGAAACGAAAAGATTCAGAGGAATTTCGAGGATTTTGTTTGGGGAGAATTTAGAGATAAGTGTTATTTACTTGTTGTAGTTGTATGACTGCTTTTATATATGAATTCCGAGTTTTTTTTTGTTTCTTTCCCATGAGTTCTGAGTAGTTTTCTCTATCTTTCTCCTTGTCTTGAGATTTCTGAATTGGTGATTTGAATTGGTTGAGCCATGAAAATGTTAAAGAAATTGTGATGATCTTTTCACTTCGATCTTAATTTACTTTCAATCCAGTCAATTGATTTGTTAAAATATGTTGAGTTTTACAACTAAAGTGAAGATTACATCTAAAATTCAGGGAGGTCAAAGCCCTTGGAAGTTGGGTGCAAATAAATAAGGAAATAAAATTATCGGGCGTAGAATT
>JXCR01119207.1:186370-253558 GCA_002079205.1 Phalaenopsis hybrid cultivar
TTAGTTGAAGTGGAGGAATGCTTCGGGACTTTTGTGTGATGGAAAAGTACCGCTAAGACTGAAAGGAAAATTTTATAAGACGGTGGTGAGACCTGCAATGTTTTATGGCGCTGAATGTTGGCCTTTAAAAGAGAAGCATAATAATAAGTTAAGTGTTGCTGAGATGAGAATGATTAGATGGATGAGTGGCTTTACACTTAGAGACAAAATACGGAATGAATATATTCATGATAGGGTTGGTGTAGCTCCTATGACAGACAGAATTAAAGAAAGCCGTCTTAGATGGTTTGTTCATATTAAACGTCGACCATTAGATGATCCGATTAGGAGAGTAGATGTTTTAGATNTTTCACGTAGCTTCAAAGATTTTGAGTAAATTGTTAAAATTAGTTTACACAAGGAAGACCTTTAGGAGTCTGCATAAGTTCTCTCTAGATAAATCTTTTATGTTTATTCTTCAAATTTTTTGTTTGTTCTCTATTATATAGGATCTTGTAAGCATTTCTAGTAAGGTTTCGATGTTGCTTGTTTGTGCGTAATAGAGGATTCCAGGTGTAGAGTGATTATTTGGAGTCTTAGTGTTATATGAAAGTTTAGCAAACAGTAAGATAATAAAAGAGTAGCAAGAGGAGAAGCATCTACATTTTATGTGGAAAATTTTGGAAAGAAAAAATCTTGGAGCTTGGTCTAAAATAATTCACTTTTTATAGTGAGAAAAAAATGCTCACTCTGCTCCTGAGTGAGGGAAGATGAATTATAAAAGTAATGTACAATGATATTTTAGCGATAATGGTCATAACGAGTAGTGAAGGTCCTAGTCGATTACTATGAAGATAAGAGTTCGTCGTGAATGTTATAAATGGTGATTGTAGATCCAGTTTGTCGTAAAGGTCGTAGTTGAAAGCTATGATAATGATTGGCCATGTAGGTGGTGGATGGTTGCTTCTGGGTTATCTGTTGGTCATAAAGACTGTGATNAATTAGTCAATATTCTTCATGCCCGGACCAAAGGGTAAAAAATATGTATGCTCTTATTTGACACAATATAAATTGAACTAATTCATTTTATCCATTCACTATAATTTCTTGACAAGCTTTCTTATATATCGAATATCACAATTACACCCTATTTTCTATCATTAGTTACTTATTAGTTATTAAAATTATCTATGAAGGATGCTTTCTTATATATTGAATATCACAATTAAACCCTACTTTATATCATTAGATATTTTTATTTTAAGTTATTAAAATTATCTATTTATTTCAATTGTCTATTAGTGACAGATAAGCAATTTGACGTCGTTGTTGTGATTAAAGTCTTGTTTTTCTAAGGTCTTAGTTCGTAATTCTAAATCACTCCCTGTGGGATCGATATCTAGGACTCCATTAGAGCCCTATATTAGTTGAACGATACGTATACTTGCGTTGACAAATTCGACTTTAACATTATTGAATATTATATTTATACAACTTAATCAAATCAGCATATCCATAAAGTCGCGATCAAGTCTTTGGGCGTCGTTGGTGGAAATTAAATCTTCTAGTAGCGCCATCAAATTCTTGTATTTGTTGATTTACAAAAAAAGTCGGTCAAGTTTTTGGCACCGTTGCCTGCCGGGGAGTGATTGAGTGAGTAAAATCACGATCAGAGTAACAGACAAATTAGTTTTATTAGAAAATTTTTACTTAAATTGTAACTTATTTTTTTATTTATATTTAATTTAATTATATTACTGAGTACTGATTTCAAATTATATGCGTAAATTTGTACCTGAAAATCTTATACTCTATGATTCAGAATTAGAATGCACTGTTAGAAGAATTAGAAAATTAAGAAGAGAACCTAGAAATTCTGATACAATGGAAAACGCAATCAAGGAATAGAGAATGAACACCAACCTAGACCCCTACGAGATTATGCAAAATCCTACAACATAGAAAGATTAGAAGATTGAGAAGAGAACCTAGAAATTTTGATACAATGGAAAACAACATGAACAATCATGAATAGAGAATGAACACCAACCTAGACCCTTAAGAGATTATGCAAATCCTTAGCAGATAAGATTCACTTATCTATCCAAAATCCTGATGTAGCTGTTAATTCATATGAGTTTAAACCTGTTATTATCCAAATTGTACAAAACAATCAATTTGGAGGTACACCAAATGAAGATCCTAATTTACACCTCGCTAGTTTTTTAGAACTAGTGCTACTTTTAAATATGACAGAGTATCAAACGATGCTGTTAGACTTAGACTTTTTCCTTTTTTGCTGAGGGATAAGGCTAAGATGTAGTTAAATTCGTTAGCACCTGGATCTATTAGAACTTGGGGAGAACTTTCACAGAAATTTCTATTCTTCCATCCAAAACTGCTAAACTTAAAAATGACATAACATCATTCTGTCAAATTGATGGAGAGGTACCAGGATCTATTAGAACTTGGGGAGAACTTTCACAGAAATTTCTATCCAAATATTTCCCTCAACAGGATCTATTAGAACTTGGGGAGAACTTTCACAGAAATTTCTATCCAAATATTTCCCTCCATCCTGGATCTATTAGAACTTGGGGAGAACTGTCACAGAAATTTCTATCCAAATATTTCCCTCTATCATGGATCTATTAGAACTTGGGGAGAACTTTCACAGAAATTTCTATCCAAATATTTCCCTCCATCAGAATCTATTAGAACTTGGGGAGAACTGTCACAGAAATTTCTATCCAAATATTTCCCTCCATCCAAGGCTACTAAACTTAGAAATGACATAACATCATTTTGTCAGATTGATGGAGAGTCAATTTATGAAGCTTTTAAACTTAGAAATGACATAACATCATTATGTCAGATTGATGGAGAGTCAATATATGAAGCTTGGGGAACTTAGAAATGACATAACATCATTCTGTCAGATTGATGGAGAGTCAATATATGATGCTTGGGAGAGATTTAAAGATCTTCTTAGGACTAAGAAATGACATAACATCGTTCTGTCAGATTGATGGAGAGTCAATATATGAAGCTTGAGAAAAATGACATAACATCATTCTGTCAAATTGATGGAGAGGTACCAGGATCTATTAGAACTTGGGGAGAACTTTCACAGAAATTTCTATCCAAATATTTCCCTCAACAGGATCTATTAGAACTTGGGGAGAACTTTCACAGAAATTTCTATCCAAATATTTCCCTCCATCCTGGATCTATTAGAACTTGGGGAGAACTGTCACAGAAATTTCTATCCAAATATTTCCCTCTATCGCTGGATCTATTAGAATATAACATCATTTTGTCAGATTGATGGAGAGTCAATATATGAAGCTTGAAAGAGATTTAAAGATCTTCTTAGATAGAAATTTCTATCCAAATATTTCCCTCCATCTAAAACTACTAAACTTAGAAATGACATAACATTTGGGGAGAACTTTCACTGAAATTTCTATCCAAATATTTTCCTCCATCCAAAACTGCTAAACTTAGAAATGACTGTTCTGTCAGATTGATGGAGAGTCAATATATGAAGCTTGAGAGAGATTTAAAGACTATTAAGAAATGCCCTCATCATTCGTTACCAGATTGGTTGATAATTCAAACTTTTTATAATGGACATAACATCATTCTGTCAGATTGATGGAGAGTCAATATACGAAGCTTGGGAGAGATTTAAAGATCTTCTTAGCATAACATCATTTTGTCAAATTGATGGAGAGTCAATATACGAAGGTTAGGAGAGATTTAAAGATCTTCTTAGGAAGTTTCTCATCATTTGTTACCAGATTGGTTAATAATTCAAACCTTTTATAATGGATTAGTGGGATCTCTTAGATCGATTATAGATGTTGTTTGATAATTCAAACTTTTTATAATGGATTAGTGGGATCTCTTAGATCGATTATAGATGTTGCGCTGATGGTTCTTTAATGTCAAAACCTTTTGATGAGGCTTATTAGTTAATAGAAGAGATGGTTTGATAATTCAAACTTTTTATAATGGATTAGTGGGATCTCTTAGATCGATTATAGATGTTGCGCTGTTGGGTCTAATGCCAAAACCTTTTGATGAGGCTTATTCATTAATAGAAGAGATAACTACCAACAATTTTCAATGGCCCTCTGAGCGGGTATATCCTAAAAGAGTAGCTAGTATTCATGATTCTGATGCAATATCTATGTTAGTTTCGCAGATTGCTACAATATCAAAGAAATTAGATCATTATGGGATGAATTATTCTTCAACACCTCCTATAAGGGAAGAAAATTCAGTTGGGCAATTTGTAGATGTTCAACCTTCATTTGAGACCTTAAATGCTATTAATAGACACAACAACCCATATTCAAACTGTTATAACCCAGGTTGGAAAAATCATCCAAATTTTAATTGGAATAACAATTCTTCTACAAATCTGGCGAACAACCCAGTGAACCCATTAGGAAATTCATCCAACTAAGGAAATGTTAACTATAGACCTATCAAACAACTCAGTGAAACGATTAGGAAATTCATCCAACCAGGGAAATGTTAACTATAGACCTTCTTATCCTTCAGGATTTAACTGTAATACTCAAATTAAGGAGAAGAAGTTATCTATGGAAGAGCTGATATTAAACATGGGTCAAAATTGCAGAATCAAGAAATCAATTGCAGATTCAAGGAAATCAATTACAACATCAAGGAACTACTATTAAGAATATTGAAAACCAATTAAGGCATATCGCTACTGCGCTTAGTAACCAAACATTAGGAACTTTTCCAAGTATTGTGGAACCAAAAGCATATCGCTACTGCGCTTAGTAACCGAACATTATCAAGTACTGTGGAACAAAATCCTAAAGATCAAGAAAAAGAACAAATCAAGGCGATTCAATTACGAAGTGGAAAAGAATTACAGACAAGAGTGCAAAAAGAAATAGAACTAAAAAAGAGAAAGTGAATACCGAAATAAAAAAGGATCATGAGTACCTAGATTTAGAGTATCCATTTACACCAATGAAAATTACTGTGGAGAACCATCCACACCGTTTCCTCAAATGTTGAAGCAACACAAACAAAATAAACAATTTTCCAATTTTTTAAAAATTCTTAAGAAGTTAACGATGAACATTCCCTTTGTAGAAGCTTTAGAGCAGATGCCCAATGATGTGAAATTTATGAAAGATGTTCTGAACAAGAAAAGGAAGTTCACAGACAACGAAACTGTTGCACTTAGCGAAGAGTGTAGTGCAATTATTCAGAAAAAGCTTCCTGAAAAATTAAAAGATTCTGGTAGCTTCACTATACCGTATGCTATCGATGAAAAATTTTATGGAAGAGCTTTATGTGACTTGGGAGCCAGCATTAATCTTATGTCTCTATCAATTTTCAAAAGCTTTAGATTAGGAGAAGTCTCACCTACTTCTGTAACTCTACAGTTAGCAGATCGTTCAGCTACATATCCTAAGGGAGTTATAGAAGATGTGTTAGTAAAAGTGGATAAATTTATCTTTCCTGTGGATTTCATTGTTTTAGATATGGAGGAAGATAAAGAAATACCTATCATTTTAGGGAGACCATTTTTAGCTACTGGAAAAGCTATGATAGATGTTCAAAAAGGAGAATTAACTATGAGAGTAAATGATCAAGAAGTGACTTTTAACATGTAGATGTTCAAAAAGGAGAATTAACTATGAGAGTTAATGATCAAGAAGTGACTTTTAACATTTGAAATCTATGAAATACCCTATTGTTGAAAAAGATAATGAGTGTTTTCGCATGAAAATTATTGAACATCTATTGAACGAACATTTTAAAGAACATTTTGAAGATAAAAAGTATTTTGAAAAAAAAGAGCATTTTGAAGAACAAATTGAAGAGAATGATGAAATTATTCTGGATAAATTAGAAAATGAAGAATTAGAGTATGTTCAAGAAAGATTTGAGATGTTGGATATTACAGAAAATGCTGATAAGAATCTATTTCCATCGATTATAAAACCACCTGAACTTGAGATGAATGTATTGCCTAACCACTTGAAGTATGTATTTTTAGGAGACTCATCTACATTACCTGTTATTATACAATTATAAAACCACCTGAACTTGAATTGAAAACATTGCCTAATCACTTGAAGTATGTGTTTTTGGGAGACTCATCTACATTACCTATTATTATATCTTCAGAATTAAATGAACTACAAGAGCAAAGACTGTTAGATACATTAAAAAGATTTAAGAAAGCTTTTGGTTGGACCTTAGCTGATATTAAGGGAACCAGACCTTCAATCTGTATGCATAGAATTATATTAGATGAACAATATAAACCAAGAGTTGATCCACAAAGGAGATTGAATCCGATAATGAAAGAAGTAGTAAAAAAGAAAATTTTGAAATGGTTAGACACTTGAATTATATGTCCTATTTCAGATAGTGCGTGGGTAAGTCAAAGTCATTGTGTTCCTAAAAAAGGAGGAGTGACTGTTGAAACAAAAAAAATAATGAATTAATACATATCAGACAAGTTACTAGGTGATGTATTTGCATTGATTATAGAAAATTAAACACTACCACCAGGAAAGATCACTTCCCTTTACCCTTTTTAGCAGATAGTGGATAAACTTGCTGGGCACAAATATTTTTGTTTTTTAGATAGATATACTGGTTACCATCAAATTTCTATTGCTCCTGAGGATCAAGAAAAGAACATTTACTAGTCCTTTTGGAACTTTTGCTTTTAGAAGAATGTCTTTCGGATTATGTAATGTACCTGCAACATTCCAGAGATGTATGATGTCCATATTTAGTAAGTTGATTGATGATGGATTGGAAGTATTTATGGATAATTTCTCTGTATTTGGAACATCATTTGACGCATGTTTAAACTACCTTGAAAAACTTTTGGGGTTATGCAAAAAAACTAATTTAGTTCTAAATTGGGAGAAATGTCAATTTTTGGCTGTAGGAGAAATTGTGTTAGGACATAAAATTTTGGAAGATAGTATGGAAGCAGACCCTACAAAAATTCAAGTTATATCTAAACTAACACCTCATACTAATGTAAGAGAAGTTAGAAGTTTTCTTGGCCATGTTAGTTTTTACAGGCGTTTTATTAAAGATTTCTCAAAAGTTACTAAACCTCTATGCCAGCTTTAGAAAAGGACAAGAAATTTGAGTTTACTGAAGACTGTTTAAACACCTTTGAGTTATTAAGATTTTACAGGCGTTTTATTAAAGATTTTTCAAAAATTACCAAACCTCTATGCCAACTTTTACGCTTTATTAAAGATTTCTCAAAAGTTACTAAACCTCTATGCCAACTTTTAGAAAAGGACAAAGAATTTGAATTTACTGAAAGCTGTTAAGAATATATTGACTACAACGAGGAGTGAGACTAGTGGAGGTCTAGGACATCCTGGACTTATTCATGCAATTTGCAAACTTTCTGAAGTAGAATTTGGAAATGAAGAATGGGTTTTATCCTATGAAACCTATTAGTAAGACTAATCTAAAAACTTATGAATCCCATGAGAAATGGAGAACTGAGGGTAGAAGTCAAGAACATTCTACTAGTAGAGATGTCCCCTCTACAAGTTATGACCTTCCACCTTCTAGTTCTCCTACCCTCTCTGATTTGATGAATGAGTTGACCTTGTAGTGGAAGAGCATAGAAATGATAAGTGAAAGGATTGGAGGTTAGAACGCCGACATGATTATGATAGTGAGTACCTGCAGAGGCATTCAAATTTTGAGGTAGCTTACTATGAATCGGGCCCAACATTATAAAGGTGAGCCTGATGTTACGTTTCCTGAGTGCCCCCGATATACGCAGTATCAACCTAATCCACCTTCTGATCAAGGCGATGAAGATATAGCTTGGGATTTTGATATAGAATGAATTGATGTACTTATGTTTGTATTTTTATTTTAAGTAGTTTGTTTGTAATAGAAATGGATGTTTATGTATTTGTACTTTCATTTTTATTATTTTGTTGTATTTGAATGATTTTAATTTTTGTTATAAAGTTAGTGTTATAGTTAAATATGCATGTGTAATTTAATAGATGTTGAGTAGAATTGTGGATTGTAATGTGATTTTTATCTCGCAATTTTAATTGTTTTGTTAGTATTGTGTTTGTGTTAGGAAAAGTTATGTTTATTTAATGTTTCAGTTTATACTTATTTCAAAATTTCATTACCCAGAAAGTCCTCTAATAATTTATATGTGTAGAAAGCTCTTAATATTGCAGATCAAGTGAAGTAAAAATTTGAGAAGGCCTGCAGAAATTTCAGAATGATAAAAATGCCTATAAAACTGAGGTGTGATTTATATTTATAGTTTTTTCTTTCCTCCTGTATTATTTCATATTTAAAAATTTAAGTTTGGGGGAGGGAAAAAAAATATTAACTTTTAGATGTCCTCTATTTCAATATTTCAAAAATTATTTATATGATTTCATGTAGTGAATTTAATTCAGGTAACTATATTTTTGTTACCATTTAAATATTATAGTAGATTTAAAGACATATTTTTGTAATGAAAATTAATTTTTGTAACTTAAGATATTTAGTATAAGAGAATAAGATTTTAGTTAACTATTTAAAGTAAAGGAAACTATTTTTTGAAGTATTAAGAATCTGCAAATTCATTTGAGAAGAAAAGATTGGGGCTCAATAATGTAAAAACTATGAAATATTTATAAGGTAAATAAATGTTTTGAGTTTCAAATTTAGGGAAAGAAAAGTGAAGTTCAAAATCATTAAAGGCTATTCAGATATAGTAATCCTCACTTGAAAAAGAAAAAAAAAGGATTGAAAACAATCTCTGAAAAGAAAAGAAAAATATATATAGGATTGAAAGCAATCCAAATGAAAAAAAGAAAAGAAAAATTATTGAAGTGAGGAGAAGCTTGAGGATATGCCTAATAAAAAATAGGCTTCACTGGACCTACCTAAAGGGAAAACTTAAATACATTTATGAACTTATATTTATAGAATTAGATCTTTTACTAGTGGAGTTCTCATGAAGTTCCTGTCTCTTGAATATTCTAAGTGACTTAATATTACAACATATAGTCATTCTTAAAAAAAATAGAGGACTAGAACTCTAAAAACTTCATGACTAGATAATCTGATGGCTACATAATTAATTCAATTACTTGAATTTTTTTAAAAAATCTCACTACGATATTTATTTAAGTCAAACTTATAGTATTTCTGAATTAAAACTTTACTGCATTAGATCATAACTTTCATATAGTACTAAAATTACTTGAGGACAAGTAATAGTTAAGTTTGGGGGATTTTGACCAAAGGTGTAGTACTAAAATTACTTGAGGACAAGTAATAGTTAAGTTTGAGGGATTTTGACCAAAGGAAATACTAAAATTACTTGAGGACAAGTAATAGTTAAGTTTGGGGGATTTTGACCAAAGGAAAATAGTAGAACTAAAATTACTTGAGGACAAGTAATAGTTAAGTTTGGGGGATTTTGACCAAAGAAAAATATATTGAGATTTTCATACATCTTTTACACTATTTTTTATGATATTACTCTTTAAAGAAAGGTATTTTTGATGTTTTGTTGCAGGAATGATGAATTTGGTCATTGGAGCAAAAATATGCAAAAAGGAGCGAATTTGGAGCGAAAATGACCAAAATGTGAAGATTTGAACTAGGCCACAGACGGCACCCTTGATGCCTCCGACGATGAGATTTTCCCGAAACTACAGGATAAAATTCTCTAGAAGCCCGCCGAAGGCGCCCTCGAGGCCGCCGACGGCGAGATTAACAGTTATGTCTACTCAAGCTTTGGATAAGGACAAATTTTGAAGGGATGCTTAGGCAACTCTTGGGAAAGCTCATCTACAACTTTAAAAGAACATTTTGGCCGAAAATAGAGGAGAGTCTAGAGTGTAAGAGGCCTTGGAGGTTACCATTAGTGTATAAAATTTCCAATAGAGTGTAACAATTGTGAGGAATTCTTCAANCCAGCCTAGCCGCAGAGTCAGTAACCAAGCAGAGGATTAGTCAATGTTCTTTATATCTGGACCAAAGGGTAAAGAATATGTATGCTCCTATTTGACACAATATAAATTGAACTAATTCTCATTCACTATAATTTCTTGACAAGGAGAATGATGTTTTCTTATATATTAAATATCACATTAGAAATTCACTATAATTTTTTGACGAGGAGAAGGATGCTTTCTTATATATTGAATATCACAATTAAACCCTACTTTATACCATTAGTTATTTATTAGTTATTATAATTATCTATTTATTTCAATTGCCTATTAGTGATAGAAAAGAAATTTGAACGTCGTTGTTGTGATTAAAGTCTTGCTTTTCTAAGGTCTTAGTCCGTAATTATAAACCACTCTCTGTGAGATCGATATCTAGGACTCCAATAGAGCCCTATATTACTTGAGCGATACGTACACTTGGGTTGACAAATTCGACTTTAACATTATTGAATATTATATTTATACATCTTAATCAAATCAGACGTATCTATAAAGTCACGATCAAGTCTTTCGACGTCGTTGCTGGAAATTAAATCTTCTAGTAGCGCCATCAAATTCTTGTATTTGTCGATTTACAAAACGTAGGTCAGTCACGTATCTCGTAATGGAGAGGTGTGATAACAATTGCAGGTTGCTGAGGCCGGAGTTGATAGGTGTGTGAGCTATGAACCGTGTTGGATGTAGTTGGCCACAAATGTCATAGTACTGAGAAGTGAAGTTGAGAGCTACTTGAGATATCAACCATGCAAGCTATAGTTGGTCACGTAAACCGTGGTTGTGAGCTGCATTAACATTCGTAATCCGTAGATGCAGGAGTTGAGAGCTGTGTGAGCTGTGAGCTACGTAGATTGCAGTTCGTCTCATAGGTCATAGTGGGGAAAAGCAATGACATTTATATACCACAGAGACTGAATTTTGGAGCTGCATAAACTATGATAACCACTATAGGATGTAGAGGTCGGAGTTGAGAGTTGCATGAGTTGTGATATTATTTGTATGTCACATAGGCTGGAGTTTATAGACGCCATATTGGTAAGTTGTAAGTCAAGCATGCCATAATTTGTCATGTATGCCATATTGGTAAGTTGTAATTATATTTGTAGTTCGCAAATGCTGGCGTTGAGAGTCATGAGTTGTGAGTCATGTAAGTCATAGTTGATAAAACACAATTTTTTTTTATTTTTTTGATTGCAAGTACAATAAATAGAGCAATTGGATCAAATGGAATGAAAATAAAACAATTTGGAGTCAAAGGAAAATACCAAAGTTGACCTGGCGCCTACGCGCTAGGATTTGACCCCTACGAGCCAGAGTTTGGCGCCTAGGCACCAGGAACGGTTTTCTAGAAGGTTCAATAAATGTTGACAAATTTTGATAGGGTGCTTGAAGTGACTCTTGGTGAGTTTGAGAGCTCTATTTATAGAGACTTTTGAAGAGTCCAAGAGAGAGTTTTTTGGAGGAAGAGCTTTTAGGAGAGAGGGAGAAGGGTTTGGAAGTTCTTGGAGGCTTGAAGGATTTCCTTGGTGGCTTGCTTATCTTTGGAGGAAAAGAGAAGTGAGAGATATATTTATCACTATAGTTCTAAGTGAGATTTGAGCAAAATTTTAAGGAGAGTGGGTAATTCAAAGGAGCTAAAATGATTTCTTGGGAAGGAGTTTGATAGAAGTTGTGTATTTTATTTATTTTACTTAATCTTGTTTTTTGTAAACATATATTTATTTATAAATTCATGTGTTGTTGTGTCTTCGCCATGAGATCTAAGTGGTTTCCTTTGTCTTTCTCGTTTAAATGAGAATAATTATGTGTAAGAATAAAGTTTAATAGAAGTGCTTTTAATTCCATAAATTGTGATAATTTAAATTCTATGCTTAATTTACTTATTGATTTGACCAATTGATTAGTTAAAATTTGTTGTGAAACATAATGACCCAAAAGGACTATGATTTCCTCAACATAGTAAGAATCACATTTACTCTCATTGATGAGAATGTAGTCCATGGATTATGTGCAAATAAATCGGGGAATAAGTTTTGATGGGTGTAAATTGGAGAGTTTAGAGGGACAAACTAAAATTTCTAATTTGATCCAGATGTTTGGAACCTAAAGAGTTAGCCTTCAGGTGAAGGGTACGTGGGAACTCTAGAGTAATAGCTAGTATCTTCCCAGCCTAACCACGGGTTTAGGGACTTAACATCAGATTAACCAAGGTTCTTTATGCACTCAAGAGAGGGTAAAAAATAATTATGCTTTTAGTTGGCACAATACATTACTTTTAGTTAAAATTGTTAGATTTTTACACTGATTATAAACTCATTGCAAGGGGAATGATGTTTTATGCAATTTGAACTCTTATGTACATCGTTAATTTAGAATTGCTTTGTGGTAACTTTACATTTTAGCTTTTTTAGATTGTCTTGCATTTGTATTCTGCATTTGCTTAGCTTACTTAGCATTCCTTTTAAATTCTGTAGGAATAGTTAATACACAAAAAAAAATCATCATTTCCTAAATAAGTTAACTACAGTTTAAAGAGGATTTTACTAAAGTCAGTCTATAAGAATTTTGTCTATCTCTGTGGGATCGATACTTAGGACTCCATTAGATCTTTATATTACTTGAAATGTTAAGTATACTTGTGTAGTACCCCTAGTGTGTGAACCATTTTATTAACTTTATATAATATTTAATCTTGCACATTAGCTGCTTAATATAAATTGGGTTGGCCATCGTTCATGACTAAAATAATTGCGTAGTTGCCGGGTAAAGTTTTTTGGCGTCGTCGCCAAGGATAGCAATGAAACCTTTTAACTTAGGAAAATTTTTATTTGTACTATAGAATTATTATAGGAAAGCTCTAGTGTTGTTCATATATGTGCTTGTGTTGTGTGTGTACTATTTTAATTTATGTGTTTTGCTTGTTTTTGTTATTTATATTTATTGGTGTATGCGTAGTACGAGATCTGAAGGATTAGTGCTTTAGGATTCTGAGTTAGAGTGAACTATTAGAAAAATTAGAAAACAAAAAAAAAACTTTACAATTTCCAAGAAATAGTAAATACTTTACATAATAATTTAGAAAATCAAATTGATGAGAATATGCAAAAATTATTAAGAGATTATGCTAACCCTACGGTAGAAGAAATTCATCGTAGTATTCAAACTCCTGTCGTAGAAGCCAACACATTTGAATTAAAACTTGTTATCATTCAGATGGTATAGAATAACCAATTTGAGGGAATTCCATCTGAATATCCTAACTTGCATCTTGCAAGTTTTTTAGAACTTTGTGCCACATTTCAGTATAATTGTGCCTTTAAAGATGCTATTAGACTTAGGTTTTTTCCTTTTTCCTTAAGAGATAAATCTAAAATGTGGTTGAGTTCATTAGAACTTGGATCTATTAGAACTTGGAGTGACCCAACACCGAAATTCTTGGCTAAGTATTTTCCAACTTCAAAGACTGCTAAGCTTAAAAATGATATTACATCTTTTTGATAGTGCGAAGGAGAATCAATATACTAGGCTTGAGAACACTTTAAAGAACTTCTTAGGAAGTGTCCACATCATTCTTTGCCCGATTGGTTACTAATTAGAATATTTTATAATGGGTTAGTAGGACCTCTTAGATCTATTATCGATATTGTTGTTGGTGGTTCAAACCTTTTGATGAAGCATATTCTTTAATTGAACAAATGACTACTAATAATTTGCAATGACTTTCTGAAAAGGTAAATCCTAAAAGAATAGCAAATGTTCATGATTCAGATGTTATTTGTATGTTAGCATCTCAAGTAGTTGCAATATCAAGAGATAGATCAATTGTGAATGATTTTATCTCAAACACCTCTAGTAATTGAAGAAAATTCATTAGGACAAATGGTTGATTCTAACCTTCCTACATTTGAGACTTTAAATGCAATTAACAATAAACCTAATTACCCCTATTCTAACTATTACAACCCAGGTTGGAAAAACCACCATAACTTTAGCTGGAATAATAATTATGGTGGTGTTAACCAGCAATGGAGGAACAATCAAGCAAGCCCATTAGGAAATTGGAACAACCAAGGTAGTACTAACTGTAGACCAACTTATTCTACAAGATTTAATTGTAACCAACAATTTAAAGTGAAGAAGTTTTCTATAGAAGAAGTGGTGTTACATATAGGTAATCAATTACAAAGTCAAGGAGCTACAATTAGAAATATTGAGAATCAATCAAGACAAATTGTTAACGCACTTAGTAATAGGCCTCAGGGAATTCTTCCTAGCAATACATAAATTAATCCTAATAACCAGAACCAAGAGAAAGTTAAAGTTTTTCAACTATTAAGTGGAAGATAATTGAAGGCGAGTGTTCAAAACGAGATTGAAGTTGAGAAAGAGAGAAGATAAATTGAAAAGTCAGATGAGATATTCCTCAAGACTTAGAAAAACTTATTTCTTCAACGAATATTAATTTAGAACAACCACCACCTCCTTTTCTTTAGAGACTTAGACAATAGAAATTGGATAAACAATTTTTAAAGTTTTTGGAAATATTCAAGAAATTAATTATTAATATACCATTTGTTGAAGCTCTTGAGCAGATTCCGAGCTATGTGAAGTTTATGAAGAATATTCTTAATAAGAAAATAAAGTTTATAGATAATAAGATCATTGCCCTTAGTGAAGAGTGTGCAATATGAGAGATTTTACGGGAAAGCTCTATGCAATTTAGGGGCTAGCATTAACATTATGCCTCTATCTATTTTTCGAAGGTTAGGTTGAGGAGAGATTTCTCTCATTTTTGTAACGCTTCAGTTAGCTGGTCGATCGATCACTTACCCGAAGGGAATTATAAAAGATATGTTAGTAAAAGTAGATAAATTTATCTTTCCTATATATTTCATTATGTTAGATTTGGAGAAAGATAAAGAAATTTCAATCATTTTAGGGAAACATTTTCTTGCTACTAGAAGAGCTATGATAGATGTGCAAAAAAAGTGAGTTAACCATGAGAGTCAATGGTCAGGCAGTTATATTTAATATATCAAAATCGATGAAATATCCAACAATGGGAAGAGATGATGAATGTTTCAGAATGGAACTTATCAATCATTTAAGTAAAAGCCATTTCCAGGAAAATTATGAAGATAAAATGGAACAGCAAGAACTAGAGTACGAAGAAGATATTGATCTGAAAGATAAAATAATTGAAAAAAATAATGAGAAAACAAATTATGTTCAAGAAAATTTTGAGTTGTTGGACAATAGTGAAAACGGTAAATCTTTCAGTCATTTAATTGAAAAACTTCGTGAATTAGAGCTAAAGGTTCTACCTGTGCATTTAGAGTATGTTTTGTCTAGGGAACTTGTCTACATTACCTGTTATAATATCCTCGGACTTAACTGAAGATCAAGAACAAAAATTAATGGAAACTTTGGAAAATTATAAGAAAGCTTTTGGATGGATGATATATGACATTAAAAGTATTAGTCCTTCCATTTGTATGCACCAAATTTTAATGTAATACAATCATAAGCCGATGGTTAATCCTCAAAGGAGACTGAATTCAATAATGAAAGAAGTTGTAAAGAAAGAAATTATAAAGTGGTGAGATGATGGAATTATTTATCATATCTCAGACAGTGCTTGGGTTAGTTTGATCCATTGTGTTCCTAAGAAAGGAGTAACTGATCTATTAAAGGAATGAAATAATTCCAACTCGATAAGTCACTAAGTGAAAAATCTGCATTGATTATAGAAAATTGAATATAGACACAAGGAAAGATCACTGTCCTTTACTTTTTCTGGATCAAATGTTAGACAGGCTAGCGGGGTACAGATATTTCTGCTTTTTAGATGGATGTACCGGTTATCACCAATTTCCTATAGCTCTTGAGGATTAAGAAAAACCACATTTACTAGTCCTTACGAGACTTTTGCCTTTAGACTCACGTCCTTTAGATTATGCAATGCATCTGCAACTTTTCAATGGTGCATGATGTCCCTTTTCAGAGACTTAATTGAGAAAAGAATTTAAGTTTTTTATGGATAACTTTTCAGTGTTTGGTACATCATTTGAGTCATGTATAAATCATTTAAAAAAAGTACTAAAACTTTGCAAATAAATAAATTTAGTTCTCAATTAACAAAAATGACAACTTATGGTTGCAGGAGGAATTGTACTTGGACATAAAATTTTTGAAAATGGTATGGAAGTAGATCTGACAAAAATTTAAGTTATTGTTAAACTACCACTTCCTACTACAGTGAGAGGAGGTAAGAGTTTCTTAGGTCATGTTGGTTTCTACATGCGATACATTAGAGATTTTTCAAAAAATCACTAAGCCTCTGTACTAACTTTTAGAAAAAAAATGCTTTATTTTGATTTTAATCAGGAGTGCCTAAATGTCTTTGAATTGTTAAAATAAAAATTAATTATCACTCATATTATTGTTTCACCTGATTGGGGAAACCATTTGAGTTGATATGTTACGCGAGTGATTATGCTATTGAGGTTGCTTTAGGACAAAAATATGATAAAATTTTCAAAGTAATACACTATGCTAGTAAGAATCTTAATGAAACTAAAATTAATTATACTACTACTAAAAAAGAGTTATTAGCAATAATATATGCCTTTGATAAATTCAGTTCTTATCTTATTTGAACTAAATGTAATCTGCATAAAAATCACTCTGTTATTAAATATCTGATGTTGAAAAAGGATACAAAACCAATGTTAATCAGATGGGTCCTTTTGATGCAAAAATTTGATTTTGTAGTTGTAGATAAGAAATGAGCTAATAATCAAATAGCAGATCATTTATATAGGCTTGAACAAGAAAATTCAGTAAATCTTGAAAATGAAATCAATGAACATTTTCCTGATGAAAAATTATATATTGTAACTAAATGGTGTGTTTCGTGGTATGCCGACATCATAGTTAGTAATATTTTACCCTATGGTTTGACATACCCACAACAGAAGAAATTTATGCATGGTGCAAGATCTTACTTCTGGGATGACCCATATTTATGTAAACAATGTAAGAACCAAATTATTAGGAGATGTGTACCTATGGAAGAAACTCAGTAAATTTTTAAAAAAAATATTATGATTCTAATTTTGGGAGACATTTTGGGTTTAATAGAACTGCATATAAGATTTTACAATCTGGATTTTATTGGCCTATAATATTTAGAGNGCTAATAATCAAATAGCTGATCATTTATATAGGCTTGAACAGGAAAATTCAGTAAATCTTGAAAATGAAATCAATGAACATTTTCCTGATGAAAAATTATATATTGTAACCAAATGGTGTGTTTCGTGGTATGTCAACATCATAGTTAGTAATATTTTACCCTACGGTTTGACATACCCACAACAGAAGAAATTTATGCATGGTGTAAGATCTTACTTCTGGGATGCCATATTTATATAAACAATGTGAGAAGCAAATTTTTAGGCGATGTGTACCTATGGAAGAAACTCAGCAAATTTTTAAAAAAATATTATGATTTTAATTTTGGGGGACATTTTGGGTTTAATAGAACTGCATATAAGATTTTACAATCTGGATTTTATTGGCCTATAATATTTAGAGATGTTAATACTTATATGAAGGCAGTGTTTCTAGAAGAAATGAAATGCCCCTCAATTTTTCTTTAGAGGTTGAAATTTTTAATATTTGGCCTTCGGACTTTATGAGACCATTTATACAATCTTACGAAATTTTATACATTTTAATTATAGTGGATTATGTTTCAAGGTGGATAGAAGCGGTAGATTTACCTCACTGTGATGCTCAATGCATTGCAAAATTTTTAAAAAGAAATATTTTTAGCAGATTTGGGATGCCGAGAGTAATAATTACTATTCACCTCACTTTTTGTTGAGGTCTAGTCTTTCTTCCTTAGAATCCTAGGATCTAGCCATAGGACTTCCCTGTTGACTATTCCTAGAGGATTAGTGATGAAAACCTCCACCCTACAAGTTCTAAACACCTCATTACTCTTCTTAGAGTTCTACATGTTTAGTTCTAACCTCTAGCATTTAGTAGGATGGAGCTAAGCATTAGGGAGCTCAAGAGGANTCTAGAGGATTAGTGATGGAAACCTCCACCCTAGAAGTTCTAAACACCTCATTACTCTTCTTGGAGTTCTACATGTTTAGTTCTAACCTCTAGCATTTAGTAGGATGGAGCTAAGCATTAGGGAGCTCAAGAGGACTCTCAATAAGATTGTCTGGTCTTAGGATTAGCCCTGGGTGGTGTGGTCTTAGTCAATCTTGCACACACACACTTGAACCCCTCACCTTCACTCACGAACTAAAACCTTAAACCAAACATGCCTAGCTTTATCCCCTATTCTTTTGGAAACTCATGTGGATGGTCCCCCAAACCTTTAGCCCTAAGCTAAGGTTTGGCTAAGACCAACACATGGAGGATCCAAAAAGGGGTCTCCCTTGGTCTCATGGCACTGCAAAGGTAATTTTATTATTAAATCCTCATTGAACCCCAATTCTACCCAAATGCACAATTTTAGCCTTTTGCCCTCAAACTTTTCCATAACTACCAAGTTGCCCCTGGAACCCTAAATTTTCAAAAATTACCCAAATCCTCAAAATTTATCCAAAAAATCACCTCAAATCATTTCAAATCACCCAAATTTCCCAAAACACCCCAAAATTTCCAAAATTTTAAAAATACCCCTGAAATTGCCAAAATTACCAAAATACCCATTATGGCTTAAAATTTCCCAAAACCTCCCAAATCATTTCAAACATCCCCAAAACTAATCCTAGCCATCCATCAGGCCCATTTGACTAAATTGGCCAATTTTGACACCCCAATTTTACCTCTAAATGCCTAAAAACTCCAAATCACCCCCAATTTCCATTAAAATGATTTCAAACTTCCCCAATTTTAAATCCAAATCAATTTTCATCATTTCTAAACCAAAATAAACCAACTTCTAGCCCAATTAAGTCCAATTTCAAGTCCAAATTCCAAGCCTAATTCAAATGCTTTAAATTTACCATAAACCAAAATTCCATGAAATTGAATTCTTTAGCCTATCCAAATACCCGCATTTTGGATTCTAAACTCTTCATGACATTCTTCTAGATCAAATTATGCCTCAATTTGCCTTGACTTAGCCTCAAACCTTAGCGCAAACCCGATCCAAACCAAAATCCCCAATTTTACTCAAAACTTCAAATTCCACCAAATTGAACTTCATATCCCGTCAATCTTCAACCAAATTGATTTCCAAATGCCTTGTGACAATATCCTACACCAAATTGACATTCAATTGACCTAGATCCAAGCTCTAGTCAAGCCCAAACCCAAGTCCAATCCAAATCCCAAAATTTGAATCCAAACCCTAAACCCACCTGGAGCCAATTGGTCTAGCCCAACTTGGACCACCACAACTATCAGTTAGATTCTAAGGACCATCCTAGATCCTCCTAGAACACCACAGAGGTGCCATGGACACTTGATTTAAAGGATCTCTTCTCATTTTTGGTGAAGTGGCCTAATCTTGCTCTCATTTTATTAAACCCCCATCCTGATCACAATTAAACCTCTCTCTTGGTTCCTTGAGCCATTTATCTACCTCCCATGGCCAGATCGGCCGGCTTAGTGGTCGAAAAACCAAAAACCAAGAAGGTTCCCTCATGGAACAAGCTTCAACTATGGCCAACTCCCCTTGGCTAATTGGGTCGCTCATCCCTCCACATAAGCACCAATTTCCAACCCTTGGATTGCCTTGAGGGCCACCATGGACATGGCTATTTTAATCTCATCCTTCACGGGCAAAGAGAGAGTGTTGTCAATTGCTTGGGGAGAGTCCTCTAAATTGCTCATAGAGCTCCTTCCAGCCTTTCTGAGTTCAAACCCACCAATTTCAACCACTCAAACCCACTGTCAAACCCTAATTTTGAGTTCAAAATCTAGGGCTTTTTCTATCACTCCATTAAACTCAACAAAACTTTAAATTAAACCACCCAAAAGCTTCCTCAGACCAAACAAGGAAGTTTGCCATCAAAAACCCTCTCGGTTGAGCACTTTAACCCACTTCTAGACCAAGGTCGCGCCACCCTTTGATCAAAATCATACATAGACCTTATATCAGTTCAAATAGACACTTCGAGGAGGTTTGTTGGATCGCAAGGAAGCTTCCACAAGCACCCAATCGAAGCCTCACCTCTTGGGCGAAGGTATATTTCAAAATCCTTAATTTTAGCCTTGGTTTCATTGATTATGAAGTGAACTTGTATTTCATATGTATTTTAGCATATAGATAGGTTCTTCTTGACTATTTGAAGCTATAGAACCAAATCCCATGTGATCTGTTTGAGTATCGAGCGGGATCTTAGGTCTAGAAGTTAAACAATTCTCAATTTAGAACACTTGGGGGCGATGAATGGATGTCGTCCATTCGTGTGTGTATTGATCCAACGACAGAGGAGAATTCAGATGGGAGATCTATTTGTGAACAGCGGGATGCGTGACACGCTGAGGTGTAAAACATAAAGAATTTGAATGTGCAGCGTGTGCCTTCGGAGCTGCCTAGGATGAGTCGGTCGCTCCATGGATAAATAGGAAAACAAGGTATTTTTATATTTAAATTAATTCACAAAATTTAAAAATTCATAACTTGATGTAGAAAAATCATAAAAATAAACAAAAACACATACTTACTCAATGAACAGAGGAGAATATTATGGACCAAAAATAAAAATTATTTGACATGTATTTTATTTTTAATTAATTAAATACTCCCCCCTCCCTTAATTTTAATTTTAATTAATTAAATAATAATCATAATGACTTGATCTTCAAAGTCAGAGAACATATCTAGCCATGAAACCCTAATTTTCAAGCCTAGTTTGTTTATTTTTTCTTAAAATAATTATATTACTTAAAATAAAAATAAAAAAATATGGGATTTATTTTGAAAGGTTCCATGTGGTCAGAGGCCTTTAGGAAAAATGTAAAATGAGTTTAAATAATTATATACATTACTATAGCTAATTAAGTAATTAAAACTCATAAAAACTTAAATAAATATAATATATTCCAAAAAATTGTAAAAATGGTTCCTGATTGTAAATAATGAGTATTTTTACTCTCTATAAAAATTTGAAGCTCATTTGATTTGATTTCACCACTAAAGTCTATTTTTCAAGTAAAATGAGATTTTTTTTTCATTAAAATAGTTATAGTAAATATATAAATATATAATTAGAAATATTATGAAAAGTGGTTTTAAGTTTTCCTTGTGATCAAGGGCATTTAGGAGAAATAAAATTTACATTAAAATAAATAGTTAATTTTTTAGCTACTTTCTAAATTTTAAATTATTAAAAATAATTAAAAATTACAAAAGTATGAAAATGCACCAAAATATTCCTAATTTTTCCCTGGTCACTTAAGATCCTTTAAAATAATTTCCTAATTCTACTTTAGTTATGTATTTTTAAATGTTAAAAATGTATTTTCCTTAATTTTTCATTAAAATAATTATAATAAATAAAATAAAAATCACAAAATGAAAAGGGTGTTTCTTTGAGTTCTTTGGATTTAGATAGATTTAATAAAAATATAAAAAGTTATTTATGAGATTAAAGTATATTTTCTATTTAATTAATCACTAAAATCAATAAATAATTAAAATAATTAAAATATAATTTAAAAAATCATAAGATTTGGTCCAAGTGGTCCTCTGACTTAGTTGAACCTCCAAAAATTTTTCACATGATTAGAAACTTTACTTTGATTAATTAAATAAATTAACATTGGAAATTCTTATTTTTAAGCCAAAATAGTTATAAAAATTAAATAAGAATTATAAAAATCTTAATTTCTCCTCCAATATTTTAATTGATCAATAAATGGGATACTATAAATATTTCAAAGTCATTTGAGTTGCATTTAATGAGCTATGAAGTGGAGAGCCCTAAGGGCAAAATGTTAATTTTGAGATTTTGATGCCCTAATTAAATTTTAGGTTAATAAAAGATTAAATGAGTAATTTTGATCATACTAAACTCTTTTGGATGTTTGAAACATAATGGATTAAAAGATAGAAATCAACTTGTCACATTTTCATGGTAAGGGTAAAATTGTAATTTTATCAATTGTTATGAATTGGAGGTTAATTCAATTGGATGATACTAAGGTAGTGGTATTAAGCTAGAAAGCTAATGATTCACTTATTTGAAGCCCCTAGTTGCTGATTGGATGATAACCATGATTTTGATGAGAATTGAACTTGATTTCATTTAACATTTTGATTATTGCAAATCTACCCAAAGATTGGATGTAAGGGCTTAGTAGTGAACTATGCTTGATCAATAAACTTTTTTGATAAGGATTATAAAATAGAAACATGATTGATTAATGAACTCCCTTAAACACTACAAGCCCAACTTTAATTATGGGTAGAAGATCTTTAATGACTTGAACTTGCCATAAGGGGACCCACCTACATAACTCTTAAATAAAACACCAAGTTAATGTCTGAGTACCCAGGTCATGGGATAGTTAAGATATTAAGTTTCATTGAGCACGGGTGTATTAAATCATTGAAACTAAATTTAATATTGGATGATTAATTGAACAATATAATAAGTTCAAATGAAATCGAAACGTTTCAAAGGGTTCTAAAAGTTGCTAGGAATTGTTCCTCGAACACTTTTATGACATGTTGGATATTTGAAAGACAATTGGACTTATTATACTTTGTTCCAAAAAATCATCCAGTAAACTTTTAGGGACCCACCAAGTTATACCTCAGGACTCGATAATTCACCTAAATCAATAAAAATACCCTACACTACTTATCCTACATGAATTGACTCAATGCTCAATGATTTAAGTCTTCTTTAAGGTATTTAAATCCTTGTGAGCAACTAGAGATATTTTTTTTTGGCCACATATGGATCATCAAACTTTTGTAAGTCTGAGGTATACGTGGTTAGGGCAATGACGATAATGATAATGTGTACTAAAATGAGGGATACGATGTGGGATTTAGAATAGTATCTCCTACCTCAAGGACCTTTAATAAAAATGAGAGGATAGAGACTGATGATACTATTCAATGACTCTTGAGGAGATGATTGCCCCCGATACTTTTAGGTTATTTGTAGTCTTAGCTCGATTAAATTAATTAACTTGTGGATTGCATCACTTTACAAATGTTTTAAGGAAAAATCTCTTTTGCATAATAAAATAAAATATATATGCATGAAAATTAAATTAAAAAAATGAAAATTTATAAAGGTCCATGGTTAATCGCTTGGATCAAAGTTAGGACTGCCCTTCGTAGATTGGGTTGGTAGCTCTTACTTAAGGTCGGGAAGCACACAATCCAGCTCTGAGCCCCCACCTTTACTAATGTCTTACATTTAGCCTCGATCTTCCATATATAACTATGAGTATTCTTTTACTCTCTCGTGTTTTCCTACAACTCGTGCCTAGTGTGACATAAATCGTCAGCTCATCTTTAGACATTTGCATAATCACGTTGCGCAATTTAAGACCTAACTCACCGTAGGCTTCAAGGTTGTCGCTTCTTACAACATAAATCCTCCTATCTTTCAGGCTATTTGTATTATTGCATCATGCAAATGTAAGCCCTAAATAATAATAATTTGCAGGATGAAGCATTTAATAATATCTTTTCAAAATTGAAGCCAAACCATAAGATAGCTTGGGAATTCGTCGGGGTTCTCCTCAGGATCCGTGGCATCCTTTAGTTTTCTCCCTTTAGATTCCATAATAAATGTTCCAAATAAGATCTTTTCTCATTTGATACTCCTATGTCCAAACTTGAAAGGCCTGAACTTTGAAATTCTTGAAGATAGTATTTTCTAATCTAAATCAAGAGTTTACTTGAGTGGATTCAATCATTTAAGATGTAATTAACTATTGGGGCTTACCCTTATAAGAAACTTTAGAACCCAGCTTAATATAAATCACATCTAATCTTTTATATTAGATAGGGAAAATTTTTCGGTCAACATAATGGTTTCACAGACTAAAACAGATGTCATAAATTTTTCAATTTATTTAATCGAGCCTCACTAATAAGTAATATGTCCATTCTTTGGGGGTAGATGCATTACTTGTGGTGTTGTGCTTGTTTATTTAAACTATTGTATATATGAGACTGCTTTGGTTTCGTATTTTCAAAATTAAATTATTAATTTTCAAAATTATAATATATATATATATATNTGCAAATCTATCCTGAAGATTGGATTTAAGGGCTTAGTAGTGAACTATGCTTGATAAATAAACTTTTTTGATAAGGATTAGAAAATAGAAACATGATTGATTAATGAACTCCCTCAAACACTACAAGCTCAACTTTAATTATGGGTAGAAGATCTTTAATGACTTGAACTTGTCATAAGGGGATCCACCTACATAACTCTTAAATAAAACACCAAGTTAATGTCTGAGTACCTAGCTCATGGGATAGTTAAGATATTAAGTTTCATTGAGCACGAGTGTATTAAATCATTGAAACTAAATTTAATATTGGATGATTAATTGAACAATATAATAAGTTCAAATGAAATCAAAACGTTTCAAGGAATTGTTTCTCGAACACTTTTATGACATTTTGGATATTTGAAAGACAATTGGACTTATTATACTTTGTTCTAACAAATCATCCATTAAACTTTTAGGGACCCGCCAAGTTATACCTCAGGACTCGATAATTCACCTAAATCAATAAAAATACCCTACACTACTTATCCTACATCAATTGACTCAATGCTCAATGATTTAAGTCTTTTTTAAGGTATTTAAATCCTTGTGAGCAACTAAAGATATATTTTTTTGGCCACATATGGATCATCAAACTTTTGTAAGCCTGGGGTATACGTGGTTAGGGCAATGTCGATAATGATAATGTGTACTAAAATGAGGGATACGATGTGGGATTTAGAATAGTATCTCATACCTCAATGACCTTTAATAAAAAGGAGAGGATAGAGACTGATGATACTATTCAACGACTCTTGAGGAGATGATTGCCCCTGATACGTTTAGGTTATTTGTAGTCTTAGCTCGATTAAATTAATTAACATGTGGACTGCATCACTTTACAAATGTTTTAAACAAAAATCTCTTTTGGATAATAAAATAAAATATATATGCATGAAAATTAAATTAAAAAAATGAAAATTTATAAAAGTCCACGGTTAATCGCTTGGATCGAAGTTAGGACTGCCCTTCGTAGATTGGGTTGGTAGCTCTTACTTAAGGTCGGGAAGCACACAATCCAGCTCTGAGCCCTCACCTTTACCAATTTCTTACATTTAGCCTCGATCTTCCATATATAACTACGGGTATTCTTTTACTCTCTCGTGTTTTGCTACGACTCATGTTTCTGACTTTTTTCTTTTTAGTACTGGATGCTTCTATTTACTTTTTGTACTTTATTTAAATTTTCTGCAAATATATTATGCTTTATGATGCTAACCATGCAGTGGTAGTAGAGGCCCAGGTACGCATTTATATTTTGTGCACATGCAATTTTATTTATATACTTTATAGTGTTTTCTTATATGCATTTATTTACTTTACCTGTAAAAATATACCAAAAAAAATTACAAAATCATTTTCAAAATTAAACAACATTTTTCAAAACAAAATAATGAAACAAAAAGCATAACACATCTTTTTGAATTTACAAGAGTCCCTCATATGAGGTAACCCACGGTTGTTAACGAGATCTCCCTAGTTCAAATGAGCTTAACGACTCATTTAGATTAAGTAAATTTTTAAAAAAATAGTGGTACCGGAATGAGGGAATCGTGAGATCCTAACTGTGTCACTGTAATAAACTTTAACACCTCTCCATAATGCTTGAATAATAATAAAACCAAAACATTGAAACACACTAGGTAAGACCTTTTGAACCTTAGACTTTGGGAACGTCACTTCAATGGGGAGCTTGGAGCTAACTCCGAGGGAAGCATGACAAGAATGTACAGAAGATCAACTCCGAGAGAACATGAGGATCTACAATAGCAATATTTTCTTAGAGTTAAATAATAAGCCATAAGATTTCAGTGTTTTTTGCCTAGTGTGACATAAATCCTCAGCTCATCTTTAGACATTTGCATAATCACGTTGTGCAATTTAAGACCTAACTCACCTTAGGCTTCAAGGTTGTCGCTTGTTACAACATAAATCCTCCTATCTTTCAGGCTATTTCTATTATTGCATCATGCAAATGTAAGCCCTAAATGATAATAATTTGCAGGATGAAGCATTTAATAATATCTTTTTAAAATTGAAGCCAAATCATAAGATAGCTTGGGAATTCGCCGGGGTTGTCCTCAGGATCTGTGGCATCCTCTAGTTTTCTCCCTTTAGATTCCATAATAAATGTTCCAAACAAGGTCTTTTCTCATTTGATACTCCTTTATCCACTTGAAAGGCCTGAACTTTGAAATTCTTGAAGATAGTATTTTCTGATCTAAATCGAGAGTTTACTTGAGTGGATTCAATCGTTTAAGATGTAATTAACTATTGGGGCTTACCCTCATAGGAAACCTTAATATAAATCATATCTAATCTTTTATATTAGATAGGGAAATTTTTTTGGTCAACATAATGGTTTCACAGACTAAAACGGATGTCATAAATTCTTCAGTTTATTTAATCGAGCCTCACTAATAAGTAATATGTCTATTCTTTGGGGTAGATGCATTACATGTGGTGTTGTGCTTGCTTATTTAAACTATTGTATATATGAGATCGTTTTGGTTTTGTATTTTCAAAATTAAATTGTTAATTTTCAAAATTATAATATATATATTAATTAAAAATATACTTTCCTAATTTGGTGACCGACAATTTTCTGGCGACTCCATTGGGGACATGTTTCTCTCTCCATTATGATCAGAAAGTATTGTCTTCATACATCAATAATGTGTTCATGCCTCTCATGGTCCATATTACCATTTTTTTGTTGGCATACTTGACACATATCTTTCTTGTCTGTACTTACCCAAGAAAGTTGATTGTAAGCATAGATGGTTAAGTATTGTCTGTTTAACCATCTTTAAACAGAGAGGTTCATGAGTCCTTTAGGATTTTTCTTTTTGTGTGGGGTCGGACCTCAATAGGTGTGTTGGTGAACTAGTTTCACTTAGGCTATATGTGTTGTGAAGTTGGTCCCGCACTGAGTCCTAAACTTTACCTTTTTCCTCATATCTTTCAGGTTTGGTTTGTTATTTTGCACATTGAGCCAAGTCTTTACGTCTCTTAACCATCATTTAATTCCCTCATAATTTAATTAAACCCTTTAACGTCATAATAAGAAATAAAACTTAAAAATGCATCTTAAAATTTAGAAAATGTAAATACTAAAAAATGGAACCAAATAAAATGAACGTAAGAAGATGTGTCCAGTTTAAAATGCAACCTTTGTCGATTTTTGTGCTAGCACTAGAATTACGAGGTATTGACCGATATTAACCCTCGAAACTTTTTTCCTTAAAGCTGCTACAATGGCATTCCCAACACTCACCTTTTCTTGCAACCTGCCTACCGACCGCGAGGCCCGCAACATTGCACCAATGATTAAGTTTGGATCCGGATTCGATGAGTTCGAGGCCGTGCTCGGTAAGACCCCATTGATCATCATGAAAGTTACTACTCTAGAAGTTCCAGAGCTATCTGTGGAGTTTGATTTAAACTGTCGTCATGACTTCCCTTCTTACAAGAAGATGAAGATAGCTACCGCCCCGACACTCTTTAAGTATGTTGCCCTCGTGCCTATCAAAGCTGTCGCTCCCGTGTCAAGGATAGTAGTTATACCTACGCCGCCAGATTTACCATTACCGTGCCTACCTCTTCGTCCACAAAGGGAAAATAAGTTTTGATTGAAGAAGATTCAGTTGATGTATCTACTACTCTGTTGTCAGTATTCGAGATTGGTTTAAGTTCATGAGTTAAGTGATGCGGGTGGTTTTTGTGTATGCATTATAAATATCTTTCAATACTAAAACACACCCATGACAACACAATTAGTAAATATGCAGATCGATCACAATAAAAATCACTTCAGTATAAATAGTTTTATAATTTAAAATCTTTAAACTACCAAAGCTAATAAATACGTAACTATACGTATCACTCAAGAGATAAAATACTCTAATGAAGTCATGAGTATCAATCCCACAGGGAGTTGTAAATTCTATTGGTAATAATGTAAAACACAATATTCAAACTATAAAAACTTAAGTAAGAAAATTAAATCTAAAGTAAATTTAATGTATGTTAAATGAAATGTGGTTAAAAGAACTAAATTAACTAACTATTTTATAAACTTCAAAATTAAACTTACTAAGAAACAAAGTTTTGTAATGAAGAGTTCACATTTAAGAAAGCATTTTTCCCTTTTACAATGAGTTTATGGATTGTGAAGTAATTAAAATCATTTTAAAAAATATATAAAGTTGTCTTGTGCCAAATAGGAGCAATCGTATTCATACCCTCTGAGAGCGCATAAAGAACATTGGTGAATCCAAAGTTTTGTTTCTAAATCTGTGGTTAGGTTGAGAGGATACTGGCTCCCACTATAGAGCTCTCACTTTTCTGTCTCTTGAGAGCAAACAATCTCGCTTTTGTTTTCAAGCAACTGGACCAAATTGGAGATTTTAGTCTGTCACCCTAAAATCTCCATTTATGCGCCCATCAAAACATATTTCCCCATTTATTTTCACTCAACCCTATGAATTAAATTCTCACCCATGAAATTGAATGTGACTCTTACCTTGTTATAGGAAGCATAGCCCTTTCAAATCTTATGTTTCTCAACAAATTTTAACATTTCAATTAGCTAGATCGAAAAGTAAATAAAGATCATCAAAATTTATTGGCATTTAAAACTTTACTCGACAAAATTAATTCTTAATAAAATTATATCTCATTGTAGGGAGAAGGATAAAGATGACTACTCAGAATTCATGAGAAAAATATGACAAAATATGGATTTTATATATATAAACAAGTTTAAAAAATAAAGAAAGGAAGAACACAACTTATTTCACTCTACTCCTCAAGCAAATCCCTTGAAGTTATTTTTAAGCACTTTCTCTTTATATAATCACACTCAATTCTATCTTAGAATGTAATGAAGAAAAAATCTCTCACCATCCCTCTTCTCTTACAACTCTAGAAGAAAATACTCTCTTCCACCAAGACTTCACATGCATACACGCTAAAGTCCACACTCTGCACACTCTCCCTCCACTAGACTCTCTACTTGAGGCGCCAACCTTCTTTTTAAAGAATTCCAAATTCCCTCCTTTTTCTCAAAAGGCACACATCTTCACATCAAGAGACAAGTCCCTTCATCTAAGAGGCATATTTCTTCATTCAAGAGTCTTTCTAAAGTGTCTAGATTCATTGAATCACTCAATGGGGCATTTGAATTGATTGGAGCCTTCCAGAACCTCTCAAAAATAGTCAATAACCACCTCAATCCATCTTAATTCATCTCTGGCACCTCTAGCACCAGTTTATTGGAGTTTCATGCTATTCTCTAGATTTTGGCACCTCTGGTGGCTCTTCTCTGTAAGATGGTGCCTTTGGCGTCAGTTCTGGCGCCTCTGGCGCCAACTCTCTGTGAAATGGAGCCCCCGGCGCTAGTTCTAGTGCCTCTGGTGCCAGGATGCTGAAAAACTTCATTTTGACTCCAAATTTCCTCCTTTTGCTAATTTTTGCTCCAAATGCCTAAAATCATTATACCTACAACAGAATAACAAAATATCCTTCTTTAAAGTGCAATATCACCAAATTTAAGCAAAAAATATATACATAAAATTGCATATTTTTTGGTGTATCATTAAGCAACTGACCAAGTCACAAAAAAGAAATTGTAACCATAAGATCTAGAAGGTCGCAAGGGCAAAGGTTACAAAATTAGCCCCAATTGTTAAGATTCCTCACCAAGAAGAACTCAGAATGATTGAGACCTCTCCTCTCCTTCGAGGGAGTAGGTTTCATCACTTGTTAAATACCACTGGAGATGAGAGCCTCCATAGGATTGTTGTTGCTCTGCCGTTACCTCAGGATCATTGTAAGGAGAGGGAGAAGTCTACTCCTATCACAAGAGTATGTCCTGTGTTTGAGAGGCTAGCTACTAAGGAGAGATGTTCAATTGATGAGCTGCTCAAGTGAGTAGGTTACGCAGTTTCGACCCAAATGAAAAATGAGATCTTGAAGAAAGTAAGGCCCATCCTCATTTAGAAATCAACAGAGGTACCCCCAGCCCGTGTTCGAGTCAAATTTTGCCTTGGGAATGGAGTCAGTATTGTTGTCACCATCACAGATTCTAACATTGTTACTCCAAAGTCTGTAGAAAGTTGACCGGTTAAGCCATGTCTGGGTCCTAAGATACCACCTACCACCATTCATGAAGACTTCCCAAAGAAGAATAAAGAGAAGGGACTTATTACTAATGTGTTGTGTCCCCACCGTGGGGAGCATACTTCTCTTCGACACCCTGATGGCTTCGCCGAGACACTCCATCTTAAGGCATCAACATCAATGAAGAAAGTATGGGTACCTAAGGGTGTCGCACCAGTTTGTTTTGATGAGTCCATAGGGCAATTTCATGGAATTAAACATAGGTCTAACGTGCCATATGTTGTTACTGCCATTGCTACAAAGTCCATTCTAGAGCAAGATGATGTTTAAGAAAGACCCACAGATCTTGTCTGCCTATTTTTAAGAGAAAGCAATCAATGATAAAGTGGAAAACCTCAGAGCTACGATTTCAGAATTAGCCAAAGAGAAAGGAGTGAGTGTCAATGATGAAGATTTTGATTTCACCGACTACTCAATGAAGAGTTCAAGGATATTAATGTCGTTGAAACTAATGTCGCTGCATCTGCACACGATGCTCCACTATCGGATGAGGAGAACGTCGTGGATGACCTCTAAAGGGTCGTTCAACTAAGAGAAGAACAGATCAACTGAAAGAAAAAAAAAGGATGAGATGGGTGCTGCCATGGCTGCTATGGCTACAATGTATGAATAGTTTCATTCATAGAAGATGGCATCTCCGGAGGTCAATAAACTCGAGACTATACATATAGTGAATGATAAGAAAGAAGTTGCTTCCGCCAACAAGATGAGTCACAGAGGAAGGATTCTATTCAGATTTTGGTGCCAAAGAAAGATATCAAGCAGTTAGTTAAGCAGCAAGTATGAGAGGCCTTAGCCCAATTTAGAGAAGGGGCATCAATTTCAAAGGGTAGACCTTACCCAGAGAAATTCAATGCCATACCATACTCAAGGGATTTGTGCTACCAATTTTCAAAACGTTCGATCGAACCGAAAATCCCCACCAGCATCCAACACATTTCTTAGCAAGTTGTTGCAATGCTGGAGGTAATGAAGCATTATTATTTCGCCAGTTCGTCAGCAGTTTGTCAGGAATTGCATTTGTTTGGTATGTTGAGCTGCCCAATGGATCAGTAAAAACATTCACCAAGTTGGAGCAGTTATTTGTGAAGAGGTTTACCAGAGCGCAACACCATGCCACACCATAGGAGATCTCGTAGTGGAAATACAAAAGCCCAATGAGACCTTGGTTGACTACATTTTGAGATGGAGGAACTTAAGCATGAAGTGTGAACCTCAATTACAGGAACAATATGCAATTGAGATTATACTCAAAAGCAATCATGTTTCAGTAGCATTCATGCTAAAGGGACTCACTATTAAGTCATTTGAGAAGCTACTCAACAAGGCCAACCACCTACAGAAAGAGTTCAAGCAAATGGAAACTTTGAAAAAGTTTGAGAAGTTCAGAGCAGTAAGAACATTCGAGAAGAAATATGGGGCGGTGGCAATAGACGATAAGGGCAAGTAGCCAATTAGGATTCAGGCTGAGCAATCTCTTCAAGGTTCCCTGTAGTTGTCACAACATGTTCAGTCTCATCAGCAGTAGCATGTTCAACAGTACAACTAGTCTTGCCAGCAGCCATTTCAGAGGGGACCATACAGGATAGATGTCAGGCAGAGTCCATCATTTACAATTGGCTGAACAGGGTATATTCCTTCAAGGAAGAAGCCATACCAAAGATATTCATAAATTTGATGAAAAAACTCGAGTTTAGAATGCTAGAGCCAAAAAAATTGGAAGAGACTGATAAGATGGAACATGTCATCTACTAATCTTACCATAGATTACTTGAACACACCAATGAGGGCTATTTCAGTTTCAAGGATTGGCTCCATAGAAATCTCAAAGAAGGAAATATAATGATTCCGGTAGAGTATTTAAAAGAACTTGAAAAGAGGTTTTGTAAACATGATTTTTGTCGGGTCAATCACTCCGATAAATCTGTATTTGAACGAAAGTGGTTGGAGCACAGTCTAGAGTCGGTCATCTAAGAAAATAATGGACCAGATTCAGAACACGTTAGCACAAGCCACCGCTCAGAGTCTGCAGCCTACCAAGTTGAAGATGGAGATTACACCGGAGAAATTTCCGCAGCTGGAGAAAAAGAAGGATTAGATTGTTCATGAAGTGAAGATCGATAGCGCGAGGGGTAGGATAGGGGCTGCCTCCATTAGATTAGGTATTTTGGATTTGGGGAATAAATTTCTAGAACCGTTAATTGTGCATGATTATCTTTTTGCCCCTCTGGGCTCTTTTGAATATGAGAATTGCAATTTTGGCTACATTCTAACTGTCTCTAGTGATAATGTAATTGATTGCAACCAATCTAACGTCCATTTTAATTCTGAAATGATCCTCAAATCATACTCAAGGCCAATTAATGCATTTATGAATATGAAGAGGAAGCCAACAACACCGGTTACAGCAATTTTTGGAGTGAGGAGCCAGTCCTCGAGTGCCAAGGAACACCAATTGCCATCAACTTGGTATTTCAGATTCAGAAGTAACTCTAGAAGAGTCAGCTATAATTTCAAAAGAAGAAGAGATTATGGAAATTAATTTGAGGAGTGGGAAGGTATTACCCCCGAGAACGGCTCCAATAGAAAAAGAAAAACAAATAGTCACTTGAGAAAAACCACGTTCGCCACTGCCAGTGGAAGAGACACACAATCAAGTGAAAATTGGATGTCTCTATAAAGTGGATTATAACATACTAGCTCATCATAGGAGGTTTTCGGCCAAACTAAGCCTTTACAACGCTCTGATCCTGTTAAAGGAGATGAGGGAATCTCTGGTCAAGGCTTTGCTTGACACAAAAATGTTCTTAGCTCAGTTGATCAGCACATCCTCAGATGAAGTTTTTTCGTTAAAGGAATACCCTGGGGTAACCTTCACCGATGAAGATTTGCTACTTGGTACTATCAATCACAACCGACCACTCTACATTTCTGTCAGCATCAACAGATTTGTAATCTCCAGAGTTTCGGTAAATCAAGGAGCGTCACTCAATCTAATGAGTCTACAGGCGTTGGCATACTTGAACATTGACGCTCAAGAGCTTACCGCTGATAAGTTGATATTAAGGGGATTTAATCAAAAAGAAGAAAGAGCTCTTTGATCGATTACACTGCTCATGAAGGATGGTGAGCTAGTAACAACCACTAAATTTCATATCATCGACATAGAAACCTCTTTCAACGCTTTACTTGGTCGACCGTGGATTCACGAGCATAATATGGTCCCATCGCCTCTTCACCAGTGCATCAAGTATTGCAAGGAAGGACAATATCATTGCATCAAAGAGGATTTGCAACTATTTTTAGTTCATGAAGTAGGCATCTGCGAAGATATCGCCTAATATGCTCCTCCAAAGAAGATTGTCTTTTCCTGCTAAGTTGTGTCAATCAATATTGAAGATTCAAAAAGACCACAACAACAAGATCATTCAGCTCTGCTTCAACAATTTTCCACCACACCCTTGAAACGACTTGATGGAGGTTCTTTTAGCCCACGCATCTGAGATCAAGGCCGGGAACGCAGACAAGGAAGAACCAATATGATTGTTGAACGAACAAGGCCAAGCATCAACATCAACTTGGAAGAAAGTTTTGACAAAGATGAGTCTGATGAAGAAACAATGATGATAAAATAGAAGAAACTACAGCCTTAAAAAAAGTGGAGAAAAGTAAGTATGAGTTGATGTAGGATTGAATTAACCACACCACTACGTGCACACCATCACCTTAACTCTGATCCACCCTCAAAAGATCGAGAGTATAGAGGTCAAAGAAGTCTGGAGTGTTGGTTTGGAAACAATCAAGTTTTACCATGCTTCTTAATCTCCTAATCTAAAAACTCATGTAAATTTGGAAGAGGATGATTCTGATCATTTAATGGAATTAGTGTTTGGTTACTTTTCTCAGTGTGTACAAAAATTAATTCAATAGGATAATGTGTCGAAGCAAATGACAAAGGATAAACTGCAGCTCTTTGAAAAGTTATGTAAAGTTAAAGGACAAACTCTCACCTTGAAAGAGGGTCTTGGATTTGGTACGATAGGACCAGTCGATGATTCAAAAATTTACATAGTTATCACTAACGAGTTGGAAGAAAATTACCTCGATGTGAAGGATGATTTTGAAGATTCTCCGATAGACGACACTCCGCAGAGTTCAAAGAAGAAAGTAAGTCAACAGTCAAAAAACTGAAGCAAGTTAACCTTGGGACTGAGGAGTAGCCTCAACCTTCCTTCAAAAGTTCTCTACTCAACGAGGAAAAGTCTACAAATTTAATTAGATTACTATCAAAATTCAAGGATTGTTTTGCTTGGAGCTATGATGAAAAGTCAGGATTATCCTCAGAAGTTGCAATTCACAGGCTTGGAGTGGACAAAAGTATGGCTCCAGTGAAACAAGCTTCTTAAATAATGCGCCTTGAAATAGAACAACAAGTCATTGTCAAGGTAAAGAAATTAATATATGCTAACATTGTGCGAGGAAAACAATATCCCACAGGTTAGCCAACATTTTGCCAATTACGAAGAAGTATGGACAAATTCAAGTATGTGTCAACTTCAGGGATCTAAATAAAGCGTGTCCAAAGGATGAGTTCCCACTACTGATACCAGAGTTGATGGTGGACATCACATCAACACACAAGATTTTCTATTTCATGGATGGATCACCATGATACAATCAGATCAAGATGACTCCAAAAGACGCAACACTTACGACCTTTAGAACGCCGATCAGAATCCTTTGCTACACCGTGATTCCATTTGGGTTGAAAAATGTCGAGGCAACTTACCAATGAGCTATGATAAAGATCTTTGATGACCTAATCAACAACCAGGTGGAGTGCTACGTGGACGATTTATTCATCAAAATCAAACAACAAATAGATCACTTGTATGATTTAAGGATCGTGATTGAACGATTACGTCAATATAATCTTAAGATGAATCCTTTAAACTACGCCTTCAGCCTCACCTCTGAAAAATTTCTAGGATTCTGATTCCGTCCACAAATTTTCTGCATTCCATCCATGTTTTCCGCATTCACAATTTTTTTTGGTCAGTGCAAGGATTCTGATTTTGTCCACAAATTTTTTGCTTTCCATCTCTGCTTTCTGCATTCACAAAATTTTTGGGTCAATGCAAGGATTTCGATTCAGTCCACAAATTTTCCGCATTCCGTTCCTGTTTTCTGCATCAACAAAATTCTTTGGGTCAATACCTAAATTCTGATTCTCTTCACTACCTCTTGGGATGGATGTGAGTCTCTGAGATTTCTTTCCCAATATAGCTCATCACCTCTTAGGTTGGAAGTGAGTCCTTGAGCTTTCCTTCCTAATATGACACCTTCTCGAGATCGGTGTAAGACCCTCTTAGATGGAGTCAGACTTCTAATTCTCATTCCGGAGCTGGCACCTAATATCCAATTCCCTTCCCAGGAGTACCTAAATTCTGATTATTTTTGCTACATCTTGGGTTGGATGTGAGTTCCCGAGCTTTCCTTCCTAATATAGCACATTGCCTCTTAGGTTGAATGTGAGTCCCTGAACTTTTCTTCCTAATGTGAAACCTTCTCGAGATCGATGTGAGACCCCCTTGGATGGAGTAAGGCTTCAGATTCTCATTCTGGAGCTAGTACCTAAATTCCAATTCCCTTCCTGGGGTCAGTACCTAAATTTTGATTCCATCTGCTACCTCTTGGGTTGGATGTGAGTTCCTGAGATTTCCTCCCAATGTAACTTGTCACCTCTTAGGTTGGATGTGAGTCCCCGTGCTTTCCTTCTTACAGTGAAAAATATTTAAGATAGCTTTAAGATTCTCATTTCTCTACACTTTCGATGTATTTTGAGTTGGATGTGATTCCCTGTGCATTTCATCTTAATATGATCTCTTAACATATTTTTGTCTTTTGAAATTAATTTTTCACTAGATCAAAACCAAAATCAAAATTGAAATTAAAAATTAAAATGTCAAAATCGAATCGAATCTTCTCTACGGCTGCCAGTTTCCCTGGTAGCTATCTCCATGAGTCCGTCGTGTAGCCCTTCTCTTGGGTTAGCAAGTACAATCACTCTGTAAATGTCAAATTCATTCATGAAATTGACATTCTGGAGGTTCACATTCCAATCCCCAACGGGAGTCCTTGTATATTCCCCAGCAAAATTTTCTTCACATTTTCTCTCTTTTGTGCTCTGAACCTGTCAGCTTAGGCAGTTGTTTTGGTTGGTTGATCTCTTTGGTTAATGTCAATACGTGTGGTGTGCGGTGTGCTCGCCCGACACACCACACCTATTGGGGGTCCATTTTTTGAACTCACTGTTTGTTGAGGTCTAGTCTTTCTTCCTTAGAAGCCTAGGATCTATTTATATGACTTTCTTGTTGACTATTACTAGAGGACTAGTGAAGGAAACCTTCCATATTAGAAATTCTAAACACCTCTTTGCTCTTCTTGGAGTTTCACATGTTTGGTTCTAACCTCTAGCACTTAGTAGGATGGAGCCAAGTATGGGGGAGCTCAAGAGGAGTCCCCATAGGACTGTTTGGTCTTAGGGTTAGCTCTGGGTGGTGTGGTTTTGGTCACTCTTGCACACACATACACTTGCACTTGCACACATAACCTAAACCCTAACTCAAACATACCTAGCTTGATCCCTGACTCTATTGGAAACTCAAGTGGATGGTCCCCCAAACCATTAGCCCTAGGCTTAGGTTTGGCAAAGACCAGCACATGGAGGATCCAAAATGGGAGTTCCCTTGATCTCATGGCTCAAATAGGGTGACCACATGATTAACATTTTCAATCATCAATCCTAATTTTACCAAATTCCCAATTTTGACCCTTCTTGGCCCTAAACTTCACCAAATTACCAAATTACCCCTAAACCCTAGATTTAGCAAAAAATCTCAAAATTAGCCAAATTCTAAAAATTTTTTCAAAAATTATTTCATACCATTCCAAATCACTCAAATTGACCAAAATACCTCAAATTTTTCGAAATTCCCAAAATCCCCAAAATTACCAAAATGCGCTTCATACCCAAAAAATTTCAAAAATTTCTAAAATCTCCAAAATCACTCCAATTGTCATCAAAATCAATTTGAACCACTCCATTGAGCCCAATTTTACTAAATTGACGCCTTCTTACCAAAATCCCCAAGTTGCCCCTAAATATCTAAATTCCCCTATTCACCCCCAATTTCCACCCAATTGAACTTAATCTCCCGCAATTTCAATTCTAAACTCAAATTAATCATCCTCAATTCTAATTGAAATCAAATTCAAGCTCAATTTAGCCCAATCCAAAATCCCCCAATTTTATCATACCCTTAAATCCCCCAAATTGAACCCCATGATCAAATTAATTTCCCCAAATTTGGATTCTAAATTCTTCATAACACTTCCCCAAATCAGTTTGAACAATCAATTGACCCTAACTAGAATTCAAAGCTCGCCCAAATCCAACTTAAACGAAAACCTCTGGTATTGACCAAAAGCCCAAATCTAACCAAATTGAACCTCCTAACCCAAAAATTTCCACCTAATCAATGTTTAATACTCTTCATGACAATCACCCACAGTAAATTGAACCAGTTAGTCCAATCCAAACCTGACTCTAACCCAAATGCCCAAAATTGACTATATGGCCAAATTCCACCAAATTGTCCCTCCAAATCAATTCAAAATCATCCAATAGGTATCCAAAACTCCTCATGACAATTATTCAAGCCAATTTGATTAATCAATTGAGACAAATTCAAATTCTAGCCAAACCCATACTCAAATCCAAGCTTATGGAATAATTTTTAACTCAAGTCATACATTTAATCAAACCAACCCAAATTAACCAAGCCATGGCACCACAACCAACATTTGGACCCTAGGGACCAGGCTAGACCCACATAACCCACCCTAAATGAGCTATGGATCAAGGGTCCCTTGTTTTAGGGGATATTTTCCTATATTTGGCTAAACCCAAATATATTTGCCATCAAGCATTAAATCTTCATGGATAATTAATCCCGAAACTGCTTATATGAAACAATATAATAATGTCTCTGATTATATTTTCACTTTATTTTCTTACCTTGCAACAAAGTCGAAACTTGATCCTGAAGAAATGAATTTAACTTTTCAATTTATATATATATTGGGATATTATGCAAGTATACGTATCGTTATCAAGTAATATAAGACTTTTAATTAAGCCCCAAATATTGAACCTACAAGTAAATTAAGCAATATTGTTTGTTGAATAACAAACTTTCTATTTTAAAAACACAATTACTTAAACTAGAGATGTATTCGCAGTAATTAAAATTCAAATATTTTTTGGTATTTTTGGTATTTTGACAAAACAGTAACAATTTAAAAAGATAACTTGAGTTTATGTAAAAGAAAATCACTGAATTTGAAAATATTTTTTTCCTTATCATGAATTAGTAATAAGCATAGGAATTCTGTTGTGGAAGTATACAAATTGTGTTGTGTAAAATAGGAGCAATAATTTTTTACCCTTACTAGAGATGCTATAAAGAGCATTGGCTAATTTAAAGTTTGAATAGTTCTGAAGACCGCCTAGGCAGGGAAGATACTAGCTCTCACTTTAGAGTTCCCTCGATTCCCTCAACCTGGGGGCTAACATTTCGTATCAAAACCTAAAATAATAAACCAAGTTGGGGGCTTTAACCCTCCCTTGATTCCCTCCACCTGGGGGCTAACATCTTGTATCAAAACCTAAAACAATAAACCAAGTTGGGGGCTTTAAACCTGTCACTTTAAAGTCCTCTAACTCGTATCAAAACCTAAAACAATAAACCAAGTTGGGGGCTTTAACCTATCACTTTAAAGTCCTCTAACTCTAACACTTCAAAAATTATTTCCCTATTTATTTGCACTAAATCATATGAATTACATTCTCATTCATATAAAATTATTTCCCTTTTTATTTGGACTAAATCATATAAATTACATTCTCATTCATACAACTTCATGGGATTCTTTCCAATTGTTGACTGAGGCAATACCACCCCAGTTCTTACGTGTTCTCACAACAAATTTTAACATCTGGATAGGCCAAATCAAGAAGTAAATGAAGTGCATGAAATTGATTCATCACAACTTCTTCCAACATTAAAGATTAATAATCTCCACAACATCCATCCAACAAATTAATTACTTATCATTTTAAGGAGAAAGATAAAGAAAACTACTCAGAATCTATGAAGAAAATAAAACCACACTTAGTTTAAAATTAGAATTCATTATCAAACCAACAAGAAGTCTTGATTAAAATCAAAACTAGTTTAAAACAAAGATAAAAACTTATCTCAAGTTCTCCACTAAACTCTTGAAGTTCCCTTGAATCTCTTCTTTTTTAAAACACTCTAAACTCTCAAAATAAAACTAAAAACAAAAGTAAAAAAGTAAATTTTATGGTGCTTGAATCTCTCCACAAGATTCTCCACGATCTTCTCAGGACTCCAGAACTCTCTCCCTCTTTAAGCACCCTCCCCTCTTCAAGCACCCACTTCAAATGTAAAACCTTCCTTCTTTTATAAATCTTCAAGAGGTGCTTTGGAAACTCTTCAAAATGTGTCCAAATTCGATGTATTCTCCAATGGATGCCTTATTTCATAAGTCTTTTAATAATTTTTTTTGTTCCTAGTGGTCATAATCACCCTCTTTAGCCAATAGGTGCCTCAAATAGCTCTTTAAAATTTGGCTAAATGAAGAAAACCACCAAATAACTGCCTCTGACGCTTAGGCGCGGCCTTCACTGTTTCACTGGCGCTTAAGCGCAGGATCTAGCGCTTAGGCGCCAAAACACATTAGCACAATTTTCACCTTTTTGCTCCAAATTTGATCATTTTTCACTCCTTTTAGCATTTTTCACCTTTTTACTTGTACCTAAAAGAAAAACACACAAATACCTTCCATTAAAACACAATATCTAAAAAGTAGGTATAAAAATATGTCTAAAAATACTATATATTTTAGGTGTATCAATAGTCATCATTAAACTCCGCCTGGCTCACCTAACCACTCTAGCTACCAGCCCTGGCCTGGACGGCTGACCTAGTGTCCAGAAAACACTAAAACCAATAGCCACCTCAAGCTTTGAACTCCCTGAATTGGCTCATCTCCATTGGTCATTGGTGTCACTCAGCCCTCGACCTAAGCAATTGATTCCACCCCTTGGTCAGCCCTGGTGGCCACCATAGCCTTGCCTATTTAAACCCGCCTCCCACGGACAAAGGTGGAGATCATTCAATTCTTTTGGGAAAGTTTGCCAAATTGTTTCCAGAGCTCCTCCAAGACCTCCTAAGTGCATTCCAAACATCCTCCCCATTGCCTTAGCTTAATTTCTAAGCTCAAAATTAGGGCAGATTATGGTCATTTCCTAAAAATTCATCAAACTTCAAATTAATGGTTTCCAAAAGCTTCCCCGGACAAAACTAAGAAGTTTCCCACTCAAGCCATATCATTTTGAGCCCTCCAACCCACTATTAGAACAAGGTCACACCACCCTCTGATCAAACTCACGTTTAGACTCGGCCTTAGCTCAAAATAACACTTTGAAGAGGTTTGTTGGACCCTACTGAAGCTTCCACAAGTATCTGATTGAGGCCTCCCCTCTCAGACTCAGTGGGAGCAGTGTAAAGATGACAGGTACGCCTTTATAGTTTTAGTTACTTTATGTCATTTCACTTACTGCAATTTACTACTGCTTCTACATACCATGCATGCTTGGTTGATACATTTAAAACTTTCTAAAATTAATCAACATATTTCAAAATTAAATTAAAATCTTTCAAAGGTAACCATAAATCCTTTGAAATAAAACTTCATAATATGTCCTTTTGAATTTACGGGAGTCCCTTAGATGAAATAACCCACGGTTGCTAATGAGATCTCCTAGGTTTAAATGGATTTAACAGCTCATTTAAGCTAAGTAAATTCAAAAGAAAATAGTGATACTAAAACAAGGGAACTATGGGATCCTCACCGATATCTCTCTAATCAACTTTACCACCCCCCCACATTTTGAACTTAACTTGTCATTTAAACCTTTGAACCCTTAAACTTTAGGACTTCTACTTCACCGAGGAGCTTGGAGCTAGCACCGTGGGCAGTAGGGCAAATGGTTCTACAACAGTAAATTCTCCCTAGAATTAAACAACTAACCATATGATTTTGAGGTTGTTTTCCTAGTGCAACATAAATCTTCACTTTAGGTTTAGGCCTTTGCACAATCATGTTATGCAATTTAAGCCCTAACTCGTTTTAGGATTTCAAGGTTGTCGTTCATCACGACATAAATCCTCCTATATTTTAGGCTATTTGCATGCTTGTTTCATATAAATGTAAGCCCTATATAATAATAATTGGTTGGATGAAACATTCGATATTTTTTTTCTTGAAATTGAAGCCAAACCACAGGATAACTTAGGAAGTAACCGAGGTTCTCCTCAGTATCTGTGACATCCCCTAGTTTTCTTCCTTTAATAATTCTTCCAAAGTTGATTCTTTCCCATTTGACACTCCTTGGTTTAATTTTTGAAAAGTCTCATCCTTTTGAATTCCTTGAAGACAATATAAGTAGTATAAACTCTATCTAATTCTTCATATTAGATAAAGGAACTTGTCGGACAACAAAAAAAATGATTTTTTGCAGACTAAAATGGATGTAATAAATTTTTTAGTTTATTTAATCGAACACCACTAACAAGTAGTGTATATATCCTCCAAGGTAGATATATTGTTTGCGGTGTTGTGCTCGATCATTTAAACTATTACAAATATGAGATAAGTTTGGTTTGGTATTTTCAAAAATTAAAATATTACTTTTTAAAATTATATATATATATATATATATATATATATATATAATTAAAATNAAGAAAGAGAGATGGAGAGAGAGTTAAAATTGGTGATAAGAAAGATAGAGATACAGGGTTAAGAGAGTGAGTTAACAATGATTATTTCTTCCCTTGCTCTATATTCTCTCTCTCTCTCTCTTTCTCTCCTCCCTATATCTCTTTGTTATCAATCATCTCTCTCCCTTCCTTCCTGTTGCTGCCACCTTCCCTTCCTCACTCACTTCTACTGTCTACCCCTATGCATCGCTATCACTTCACTGCCTCATTAGCTTAAAGGTATTTTCTCTCTCTCACACACACACACACATTGTTCTATTTCTCTCTTTATCTCTCCCACTTGTTCTCTCTTCCTTTCTATCTCTCTGTCTTTCTCATTCTCACTATTCTCATTCTTCTCACGCTCTTTATCTCTCTCACATTTTTTTGTCTCTATTTCTCTATCACATAAAAGAGATGAACAAAAAGAGAAAGAGAAAGGGAGAGAAGAGAGGAATAGTAAGTGGGAAGGAGCATGAGAGAAGAAAGAGAGAAAGATATCTCCATCTATCTCTAGCTAAGAGTGGTTAATGTCTCTCTATATCACTGTCATTCTCTAATTCTTTCTTCTCTCCCTCTTACCCCATCTTTATATGGCAAAAAGAGAGGAGGCGAGAAGAGAGAAAAAGTGATGAAGAGAGAGTAAGTGGGAAAGAGAACAAGAAAAAGTGAGAACGGTGATAGTGAGAGTGAAAGAAGAGCGAGAGTGTGAAGAGAGATAAAAAGAGTAAGTGAGGTTGGGCAAGAGAAAGTGAGAGAGAGAAGAGAAAGAGAGTTAAAGTGAAAGATGAACTGAGTGATGAATGGAGGGATAGTAGTGGCGAGAGAAAAAAGACATACAGTTGATGTGAGAGGGATATGGGAGAGAAGAGTGAGAAAATGTACTTTCTCTCTTCTCTTAATCTAGATTCCTCTCTCTTTTCTTCTCTCTCACCCTCTTCCTTTCATCAACCATATCTAGCTCCCTCCCTCTCTCTCGCCCTCTACATCATTATCTCTCAATTTCTCTCTATATTAACCTATCTCCTCTCTATCTCTCCTCTCTCTCTTTCACTTACTCTCTCTTTTACTCTCTCTTCATTTCTCTCTCCCTCTACCAGTCCCTCACTTTCTCTCACTCTCTCTCTTACTATTCTCTCTATGTCTCACTCACTCTCTATCTATCTTTCTCTCTCATGAGAGAGTGAGAGTTAGTGAGATAAGAAATAGAGAGAGGGGTGATGAGATAGAAAGGAGGGAGTCTAGAAAGGGAAAGGGGGATAAAGAGATATAGAGTTACACAGAGATGATAAAAAGAAAGAATGAGAGATAGTGAGATGGAGAGAGTGAAAAAAGAGATAGGGCTAGAGAGGGAGATTGAAAGGGAAGTGAGAGAAAGTAAGATAGAGAGGGAGAGTGATATTAAGGGAGCAAGAGAGAGAAAGGATGAGAGATAGACAAAAAAAGAGGGAGTTTGAGAGAGATATAATGTAAGTGAGAGGAAGGGATACAACAAGAGTGAGATAGTGACAGAATAGGGATAACGACAGAGAATGAGAATAAGAGATAATGAGAGAGAGAAAGAGAGATAGATAGAGATAGAGATAGAGAGGTTAGGGATTGAAAGAGATAAGATTGAGAAGGAAAGCAAAGAAAGGGTGAGAGAGAGAGAGAGAAAGATGGGGAGGGAGAGAGAGCAAAAGAGGATGAGGAGAAAAGAGAGGGAAGGGATGGAAGGAGAGAGCTAGAAATGAAGTTAAGTAAAGTGAGAGTGAGAGAAAGATAGATAGACAGAGAGAGAGACTAGTCCCTTTTTTTTAAACCCTAAATCTATATCTCTTTCTCTTATCCTCTTCTCTCACTCTTACACTCTTTTCCTCTCGCTCCTCTCTCGTATCCTATCTCTCTCTACCTCCCTCTTTCTTGCTAGTGGGACGGAGAGAGAGACTAGAATAGAGAATGATAGAGAAGCGAGAGAAAGAAAGAGGTTGAGAGTGGTAAAGAGTGATGAAAGGGAGAGTGAGAAAATGAGAAATATATTAAGAGAGAGATAGTGAGGAAAAGACCAAGGTAGAAAAGAGAAAGTTAGAGAGTGTAATATAGCTCTCTCCATTCTCCCCTCCCATGCTCCCTTCCTCCCTCTCTTTCTCTATAAATCTCGCTCTTTATTTCCCTGTCTTCACTCTCTAACTCTCTTCATCCCTCTCTCTTTTTGTTCCTTTCATTGTATCTCCCTCTTCCTTTGTTATCTATCTCTATCCTGCTTTCACCACATTCTTTCTATATTCTCAAATCCTATCACTCTCATCCTCCCTCTCTCTTTTTCAGCTCTCTCTAGCTCTTTTTTTTCTCTTATTATCTCTCTCATTCTTTCTTTCTCTCCCTCCCTCTTTCACATTATCTCTCATTCTCTCACTCTTTCCTTATTTTTCTCTCCTCATCCCTCACCATTGCTCTTCCACTTTGTTGCTTTTATCTTTCATTCTCTCTCACTTTTTCTCCCTCCTCTCTCTCATTCTCCATCTCTCATTTGTTCTATTTCTTCCCACCCTCCATTTCCCCTCCCTTTCTCTCACTTTCTCTTCTCTTTCTCATTCTTGCTCTTCTCTCTCCCCCTCTTTTGCTCTCACTTCCTTATCTCTTTCTCACTCTCATTAGAAGTGTGAGAGAAATGAAGGTATAGGGCCTTTCTTTCTCTTGCTCTCTCCCCCTCTTCTTCCTTCTCTTGATCACTCTCCCCTGTCTTTCTTGTTTTATCTCTCTATTACTCCCTTTACCTCATTTTTTCCCTTTGTTATATACTCTTTCTCTCTCTTACTTCACTCTCCACCTCTCTTCCTCTCTTTATTCTTATTCTCTCTCTTCTCTTTCTCTCACTCTTCTCTCTATCTCTCTTTCTCCCTTTCTCTACCTCCCACTCTCTCTACTGCTCTTGCTTGCCAACCTATCTTCATTCTCTCAATCTCAACATGTCTTTTTCTCAGTCACATATTGACTTTTTTTCTCTCCCTATCTTCATTCTCTCAATCCCTCCATCTTCCTTTCTCTCTCTAACTCCTTCCCAGCAGCTTACCCTTATCTCTCACAGTCTCTCTCTCCCGTCTCCCTTTCTCTCTTTCTCTATCCTTCGTATGATCTCTCTTTCTTTTAGTGTTCTCTTCTCCCTTCTCTCTCTCTTTTCATGTTAAAGCTAGAGAGGAAGAACAAAATACAGTGAGTAGAAAATGAGAAAGAAGGGAGAGATAAAGAGTTAGTGTGGGAGAGAGATAGTGACTGAGAGAAATGGGAGAGTCAGTAAGAACGGGAGAGAGTGGGAGGAGAATGGAAGGAGAAGGAGAATTCTTTATCTCTCACACATGCATACACTCCTCCCCCTCTCTTTCCACTCTTTTTCCTCTCTCATCCCTCTCTAATTCTTTCAATTTCTCTCTCTCTCTCTCTTTTCTCTTACCATAACTATCTCCCACACTAACACTCTCACACTTGTTCTCTGCCTAATACTCACTCTCACATACACACACTCTCTCTTACTTTCTCTCTTACCCTCCCTCCCTCACTCTGTTCTCTCTCCCCCTCTTTGCCTCCCTCATTCCCTTTCCCACATGTTCTCTCTCTCACTTTATCTCCCTATCTTCAAAATTATTTCCCTCGTAACCTCCCTCTTTTAACTCTAGCTCACTCTAAATCTCTTCCGTACTCTCTCTTTTCCAATCTCTCACTCCCCTTCTCTTCCTCTCATGCGCTTCTGCTCTCTCTCACTTTGTCTATTGCTCTTCTCTCGCACTCTCTCTAAATATTTGTCCTTCTCTTCACTCATATATAAAAATTTCTTTGTCCTTCTCCCTCTCTCTATTCCACTATCTACTACTATTTTCTCTCTTACTCTATAACTTTTTGTCCCTTCCTCCCTCTTTCTCCCTCCCTCCCTCTCTCCCTTCATCATTTCCTCTCCACCCCACACTCTCTTACTCTCTCAATTTCTCCATCTATGTCTCTCCCTCTACTCCTCTCTCTCTCTTCTCTTTGCTCTCAAAATCTAACTTTCCTCTCTCACTATCTCCCTCATCCACACACACATGCACTCTCTATCTATCTCACTAGAGAGAAAGAGGAAAAGTTAGTGAAAGAGGTACAACAAGAGAGGAGTAAGGGAGAGATGAGAAGAGTGCAAGAGAGATAGATAGATAAAAAATTGAGAGCGATTGAGAGAAAACAAAGGCTAATAGTGAATGAGATCAGGTCAGTCTTTCTTTATTTCACTATCTTTTTCACTATCTCTCTCTCACACACACTCTCTCATTGTTTCATCTAATTTTCTCTCCATCTTTCTTTCTATGTCCCTCTCACTCTCTCTACTTCTCTATCTCATTCTCCCTTTATCTCCTCCTTTTGCACTCTCTAGAAAGAGGAGAGAGAGTTAAAAAGAGATAATGAGAAAGAGAGAGTGAGAGATGTGACCAAAGGAAAATATGTTGATATTTTCATACCTATTTTACACTGATTTTGATGATATAACACTTTAAGGAAAGGCATTTTTGATATTTTGTTGCAAGAATGATGAATTAGGGTCATTGGAGCAAAAAGATGCAAAAAGGAGCGAATTTGGAGCAAAAAAGACCAAAATGTGAAGATTTGAACTAGGGCACCGACGGTGAACTTTTCTCAAGACTCTAGATTTAGAGAATTGAAGGCCCACCGACGGCACCCTCGAGGCTGCTGATGGCGAGATCGGCGGTTATGTCCAACAATGCATTGGATGAGGATGAATTTTGGAGGGGTGCTTAGGCAACTCTTGGGAAAACTCATCCACAACTTTAAAAGAAGATTTTGGCCAAAAATGGAAGAGGAGTTCAAGGAGTTTGAGGAGTTGGAAGGTTAGAACAGCGTCCAAGAGTTCCGGTAGTGTGTAGAGAGTCTAATTTGTGAGGAATTCTTCAAGAGATTGTAACAGTGGAGGGAAAGTGAGAGATTTCTTCCTCCTTGCCGCTTTGAGAGGAATTCTATGTGTTGTAAAGAAAGGAAGAGATTCAGAGGAACTTTGAGAATTTTTCTTGGGGAGAAATTAGAGATAAGTGTTATTTACTGATCATAGTTTGTATGACTTTGCTTTTATATATGAATTTCGAGTTTTGTGGTGTTTTCATCATGAGATCTGAGTAGTTTTTCTTTGTCTTTCTCTTTGTCTTGAGAATTTTGAAATTATGACTTGAATTGGTTGAGCCATGAAAATGTTAAGAAAATTGTGATGATCTTTTCACTTTGATCTTAATTTATTTTCAATTTGGCCAATTAATTTGTTAAAATATGTTGAGTTTTACAACTAAAGTGAAGATTACCAATCTGGTCAATTGATCTGTTAAAATATGTTGAGTTTTACAACTAAAGTGAAGATTACATCTAAGAATTGGGAGGTCAAAGCCCTTAGAAATTGGGTGCAAATAAATAGGGAAATGAAATTATCGGGCATAGAATTGGAGATTTTGGAGGTCAAAGCCCTTGGAAGTTGGGTGCAAATAAATAAGGAAATAAAATTATCGGGAGTAGAATTGGAGATATTTGATTTGTTAAAATATGTTGAGTTTTACAACTAAAGTGAATATTACATCCAAGATTCAGGGATAAATTTGTTAAAATATGTTGAGTTTTACAACTAAAGTGAAGATTACATCCAAGATTCAGGGAGTAATTTGTTAAAATATGTTGAGTTTTACAACTAAAGTGAAGATTACATCCAAGATTTAGGGAGGTTAAGCCCTTGGAAGTTGGGTGCAAATAAATAGGGAAATAATATTATCGGGCATAGATTTGGAAACCTTGGAAGTTGGGTGCAAATAAATAGGAAAATAATATTATCGGGCGTAGAATTGGAGATTACCTTGGAAGTTGGGTTCAAATAAATAGGGAAATAAAATTATCGGGCGTAGAATTCGAGATTTTAGAGTGACAGACTAAAATCCCCAATTTGGTCCTATTGTTTGAGTGCTGAAGTGTAGATGTTAACCCGCAGGTGAGGGTAACGTGGGAGCTCCGAAGTGAGAGCCGGTATCCTCTTAGCCTAGCCACAGATTCAGTAAACAAGCGTAGGATTAGTCAATGTTCTTTATGCCTGGACCAAAGGGTAAAGAATATGTATGCTCCTATTTGGCACAATATAATTTAAACTGATTCACTTTATCTATTTACTCTAATTTCTTGACAAGGAGAAGAATACTTTCTTATATATTGAATATCACATTAAAAACCTTATTATTATAATTAGTTATTTAAGAGTTATTTAAACTACATATTTATTTCAATTGCCTATTAGTGATAAATAAGCAATTTGAATTCCATTATTGCGATTGAGTATTGCTTTTCTAAAATCTTAGTTTGTAGTTCTACTATTACTCCATGTGGGATCGATATCTACGACTCCATTAGAGCCCTATATTACTTGAGCGCTACGTATGCTTGCATTGATAAGTGTGACTTTATCATTATTGTTATTAAGTTTTTGGTGCCATTGCTGAGGAATTAAATCTTTTAGTAGTAGAATTAAAAACTTGTATTTTTAAGCATATATAAAGTCACTGTCAAGTTTTTGACACCTTTGTCGAGGAGTATTCAAGAATCATAATTAGAGTAACAGACAAATAAGGATTATTAGAAAATTTTTACTTAAATTGCAACTTATTTTCATATTTAGTTAACTATTTTACAGTGTACTGATTTCAAATTATATGCATAAATTTGGACCTGAAAATCTTATACCCTATGATTCAGAATTAGAATGCACTGTTAGAAAAATTAGAAGACAGAGAAGAGATCCTAGAAATTCTGATACAATGGAAAACAACATGAACAATCAATGAATAGAAAATGAACACCAACCTAGACCCCTATGAGATTATACAAATCCTACAGAAGATGAAATTCACTTATCTATCCAAAATCCTAATGTAGCTGCAAATTCATTTAAGCTTAAACCTGCATTATCCAAATGATAAAAAATAATCAATTCGGAGGTACACCAAATGAAGATCCTAATTTGCACCTCACTAGTTTTTTAGAACTGTGTGCTACCTTTAAATATGACAGAGTTTCAAACGATGTTGTTAGACATAGACTTTTTCCTTTTTCACTTAAGAATAAGGCTAAGATGTGGTTAAATTCATTAGCACCAGGATCTATTAGAACTTGTGGAGAACTTTCACAGAAATTTCTATCCAAATATTTTTCTCCATCCAAAACTGCTAAACTTAGACATGACATAACATTGTTCTGTCAGATTGTTGGAGAGTCAATATATGAAGCTTGGGAGAGATTTAAAAATCTTCTTAGGAAATGCCCTCATCATTCGTTACCAGATTGATTCTTAGGAAGTGCCCTCATCATTCGTTACCAGATTGGTTGATAATTCAAACTTTTTATAATCTTAGGAAGTGCCTTCATCATTCGTTACCAGATTGGTTGATAATTCAAACTTTTTATAATGGATTAAGATCTCTTAGATCGATTATAGATGCTGCGGCTCGTGGTTCTTTAATGTCAAAACCTTTTGATACCCTCATCATTCGTTACCAGACTGGTTAATAATTCAAACCTTTTATAATGGATTAGTGGGATATGTTCTCATCATTCATTACTAGATTGGTTGATAATTCAAACTTTTTATAATGGATTAGTGGGATCTCCCATCATTCGTTACCATACTGGTTAATAATTCAAACCTTTTATAATGGATTAGTGGGATCTCTTTGATGATAGATGCTGCGGCTGATGGTTCTTTAATATCAAAACCTTTTGATGAGGCTTATTCATTAATAGAAGAGAAAATATAGATGTTGCGGCTGGTGGTTCTTTAATGTCAAAACCTTTTGATGAGGCTTATTCATTTGTTACCAGATTGGTTGATAATTCAAACTTTTTATAATGGATTAGTGGGATCTCTTAGATTGATTGTCACCAGATTGGTTGATAATTCAAACTTTTTATAATGGATTAGTGGGATCTCTTAGATCGATTATGATGTTGCGGCTGGTGGTTCTTTAATGTCAAAACTTTTTGCGAGGCTTATTCATTAATAGAAATTGCGGCTGGTGGTTCTTTATTGTCAAAACCTTCTGATGAGGCTTATTTGTTAATATAAGAGATGGCTACCAATAATTTTTAATGGCCCTATGAAAGGGTAAATCCTCAAAGAGTATATAGTTCCATGATTCTGATGTTAAATCTATGTTAGCTTCGTAGATTGCTGCAATATCAAATAAATTAGATCATTATGGAATGAATTATTCTCCAATACCTACTATGATGGAAGAGAATTCATCTGGGCAATTTGTAGATGTTCAACCTACATATGACACTTTAAATGCTATTAATAGACCCAACAACCCTTATTCAAACTATTATAAACCAGGTTGGAAGAATCATCCAAATTTTATTTGGAATAACAATTCTTCTACAAATCAACAATGGGCGAAAAACCCAGTGAACCCATTATGAAATTCATCCAACCAAGGAAATGTTAATTATAGACATTCTTATCCTCCAGGATTTAACAATAATACTCAATTTAAGGAAAAGAAGTTGTCTATGGAAGAGATGATATTAAACATGGGTCAATAATTGCAGAATCAAGGATCAATTGCAAACTCAAAGAAATCAATTACAAAATCAAGGAACTCATTGAAAACCAATTGGGACATATCGCTACTGCGCTTAGTAACCGAACATTAGGAACTTTTTCTTAGAATCAAGGAAATCAATTACAAATTCAAGGAAATCAATTACAAAATCAAGGAGCTGCTATTAAGAATATTTATAGATTCAAGGAAATCAATTACAACATCAAGGAACTGCTATTAAGAATATTGAAAACCAATTAAGGCATATCGCTACTGCGCTTAGTAACCAAACATTAGGAACTTTTCCAAGTATTGTGGAACCAAACTAGGAAATCAATTACAAAATCAAGGAACTGCTATTAAGAATATTGAAAATCAATTAGGGCATAAAAATCAATTACAAAATCAAGGAACTACTATTAAGAATATTGAAAATCAATTAGGGCATATCGTTGCACTTAGTAACCGAACATTAGGAACTTTTCCTAGTATTCTGGAACCAAAACTTAAAGATTAAGGAAAAGATCAAATCAAAGCAATACAATTACGAAGTGGAAAAGAATTGGAAACAAGAGTACAAAAAGAAGTGGAAACTGAAAAAGAGAAAGTGGATACCGAAAAAGAAAAGGATCATGAATACCCAGAATTAGAATATCCACTTACACTAATGAAAATTACTGTAGAGAAACCTCCACCACTGTTTCCTCAAAGATTAAAGCAACACAAACAGAATCAATAATTTTCTAAGTTTCTAGAAATTCTTAAGAAATTAACGGTAAATATTCCCTTCGTAGAAGCTTTAGAGAAAATGCCCAATTATGTGAAATTTATCAAAGATATTCTGAACAAGAAAAGGAAGTACACTGATAACAAAATTGTTGCACTTGGCAAAGAGTGTAGTGCAATTATTCTGAAAAAGCTTCCTAAAAAATTAAAAGATCCAGGCTGTTTCACTATACCGTGTGCTATTGGTGAAAAATTTTATGGAAGAGCTTTATGTGATTTGGGAACCAGCATTAATCTTATGCCTCTANATGCTCTTGAGGATCAAGAAAAGACAAGATTTACTAGTCCTTTTGGATCTTTTGCTTTTTGAAGAAGGCCTTTTGGATTATGTAATGCACCTGCAACATTCCAGAGATGTATGATGTCTATATTTAGTAAGTTAATTGATGATGGATTGGATGTATTTATGGATGATTTATCTGTATTTGGATCATCATTTGACACATGCTTAAATTATCTTAAAAAAGTTTTGGAGTTATGCGAAAGAACTAATTTAGTTCTAAATTGGGAGAAATGTCAATTTATGGTTGCAGGAGGAATTGTGTTAGGACATAAAATTTTGAAAAATGGTATGGAAGCAGACCCTGCAAAAATTAAAGTTATATCTAAACTAACAGCTCCTACTAATGTAAAAGAGGTTAAGAGTTTTCTTGGACTTATTGGATTTTGTAGGTGTTTTATTAAAGATTTTTCAAAAATTACCTAACCTCTATGCCAAGTTTTAGAAAAAAAATAAGAAATTTGAATTTACAGAAAACTATTTAAATGCCTTTGAGTTATTAAAGAAAAAATTAATCACAACCCCTATTATAGTTTAACCTAACTGGGAGAAACCATTTGAACTTATGTGTGATGCTAGTGATTATGCTATTGGAGCTGTTCTTGGACAAATGTATGAAAAGATTTTTAAGGTTATATACTACGCTAGTAAAACTCTTAATGATGCTCAAATTAATTATACTATTACTGAAAAAGAGTTACTGGCTATTGTGTATGCTCTAGACAAATTTAGATCTTATTTAATTTCAACTAAATGTGTTGTGCACACTGATCACTCTATTATTTAATATCTGATGCGAATGAAGAATGTCAAACTAAGGTTAATTAGATGGTTACTTTTGATGCAAGAATTTGATCTTATGGTGTTTGATAGAAAGGGAACTGATAATCAAATTGTTGATCATTTGTTGAGATTAGAAAACCATGAATTATCTGACACCGATAATGAAATTACAGACAGTTTTCCTGATGAAAGACTTTATAATATTAATGAGTGGAAAATACTATGGTATGCTAATATTGTTAATTATAATATAAGTGATGTTTTGCCACCTATGCTGACACTGCAACAACAAAAAAAATTCGTTCATGATTCAAACGCATATTTTTGGGATGAGCCTTATTTATATAAATAATGTAAGGATCTAATTACGAGGAGATGTGTACCTTATGAAGGAACTGAGCTAATCATTTAGAAATGTCATGATTATGAATTTGGAGGACATCTTGGGATTGATAAAACTGCTTTTAAAATTTTACAAGCTGGATTTTATTGGCCTATTATCTTTAGAGATGTTTATAGGTACATAAAAACTTGTGATCGATGTCAACGAGTAGGCAATATANTGTGATTGATTTCAACGGGTAGGCAATATATCTAGAAGAAATGAAATGCCTCTGAATTTCATGTTAGAAGTTGAGATCATTAACGTTTAGGGATTAGATTTAATGGGACCATTTATTCCTTCATTTGGGAACTTATATGTATTAATTGTAGTAGACTACGTTTCTAAGTGGATTGAAGCACAAGCTTTACCTCGTTGTGATGCTAAAAGTGTTTCAAGATTTTTAATGAAAAATATTTTCACTAGATACGGAATGCCTAGAATGATTATCACTGATGGAGGATCCCATTTTAGGAATAAATATATTCAGAGATTGGCAGAAAAGTTTAATATTATTCATAGAATGTCTACTGTCTATCATCCGCAAACCAGTGGGTTAGCTGAAGCTTCTAATAGAGAGATTAAACAAATGCTTGAAAAGACTGTAAACCTTAGTAGAGTAGATTGGTCCNAATAAATACATTCAGAGATTGGCAAAAAAGTTTAATATTTTTCATAGAATATCTACTACCCTTCACCGTCAAACAAGTGGGTTAGCTGAAGTTTCTATTAGAGAGATTAAACAAATACTTGAAAAGACTATAAACCCTAGTAGAGTAGATTGGTCCACTAGACTGGATGCATTATGGGCTTAAAGGACTGCTTATAAAACTCCTATTGGAATGACTCTTTACAGGCTGGTAGAATTGGAGCATAAAGCATATTGAGCGATTAAAGAATTCAATTATAATTTGAAAGATGCTTAAATGAATTGGAAGAATTAAGAAATGAGTCTTATTATAACAACTTAAGAAGAGATTGTTACAATTAAATGAATTGGAAGAATTAAGAAATGAGTCTTATGATAGAGAGGAGATTATTACAAATGAATGAATTAGAAGAATTAAGAAATGAATCTTATGATAACGATAAAAGAAAAGATTGTTACAAATGAATGAATTGGAAGAATTAAGAAATCAATCTTATGATAACGATAGAATAAATAGGAGCATAAAGCATATTGGGCGATTAAGGAATTCAATTATAATTTGAAAGATGCTGGTAAGAACATATTGGGCAATTAAAGAATTCAATTATAATTTGAAAGATGCTGGTAAGAAGAGATTGTTATAATTAAATGAGTTAGAAGAATTAAGAAATGAATCTTATGATAACGACAGAATTTATAAGGTGAAACTAAAGTTATGGATTAAAGATTTCAATTATAATTTGAAAGATGCTGGTAAGAAGAGATTGTTACAATTAAATGAATTGGAAGAGGAAATGAATCTTATGATAACGATAGAATTTATAAGGAGAAACTAAAGTTATGGCATGATTGAAATGAATCTTATGATAACAACAGAATTTATAAGAAGAAACTAAAGTTATGGCATGATCGGAAGATTAACCAAAATAACTTTGAACTAGGAAGTTTTGCTTTACAATACTAGACTGAAGTTATTCCCTGGGAAATTGAAGTCTCGTTGGTTAGGACCCTTTAGTGTGACTCAAGTTTAAACTTACGGAGCTATTGAAATTGAAGATCAGAAGATTGGAAATAGATTTAAAGTGAATGGACACAGATTAAAACCATATTTTGAGGGTAAAAAACCAAATTTTAAAGAGGTTTTAATGATCAGTCAACCTGAATAATACCTGAATAGATCAGGCTGACAACGTTAAACCAAGTGCTTTATGGGAGGCATCCCATAATTATCTTTATTTATATTGCAATTATAGTATTTTTTTTAATTGAAATTATCGTTAGTTTGTGGTAGTATTAACCTCTACTACTCTTATTTACCTTGAATCATCATAAAAATTAGATCCATATAGAAAAGTTGGAACACATTCGGAGCATAGTGAAATTGTGCAACTTTTGCCTTGGGCGCCGACGGCGCCAATGACGGTGGGTTTTTATCGAGAGTCCAGGCAAATAAATACTAAAGGCTCGCTGACGGCGCCGTTGATGTCGCCGACGGCTAGACCGGTGGGATGGCCGATTTCTGGAGTTTGAATGGCGGTTTTTGGGCGGGAGTTACCCCTTTTAAACTCTAAAATTCAATTCCTAAGTTCATATTTCCCCCAAAAACGAAGTGAAACTCCATCAAATTTATTCCTATGGCATCCATTTCCTCTGAGGCTGAGTGTTTAACCGGAGAAAGTTCATTAGTGTGGAAGAGCAGCATATCTTCCATAAGGTACCGGTGAAGACAAGATTAATCAAGAAACGAGGATTTGTAAATCAAGGATTGAATAAACCCTCGACTGCATTTGAAGAAATGATCCTGTGGTGAAGATGGCAAGTGTTGTGCTACACTACCGTTGCCGTGGTTGTTTCTGTGGTAAAGGAACCTTATGCTAATTTTCATGGAATCAATCAGGGAGTCATCTATGTGCAAGGTAGATGGATAACTTTTACTCCTGCGCGGATCAATGAATTATATATGATCGAGAACGTTTATGTCTGCCATTATTCAAACTTCATCCTGACAAGAAACCGGATGAATGAAATTTACCAATATCTAACGGACGAAACTGAAGACTTGGAAATGAGAGAAAACGGGTATGTTAGTTTTTCTGCGACACTCCTAAACCCCGTTTCAAAACACTGGCACTTCTTCATTTCTGCAAAACTGTTACTGATAATGAAGATCGGTAAATTTTCTAAAGAAAGTGCTATTCTGAACTACTGTATTCAAATGGTACTATCGATCGATATTGGATCAATAATTGTGAAGTCTATTTTGGGTCTGATCGTTCATGGATCAACTTATGGGCTTGGACCCCCTTCGACAAGGTTCTCACTTCGCAATCAGTTCTAAGTATCCTATAAAAATTAAGAAAAGGTACTTCTACCTTGGAAGCCTTTATACCCAACTGAGAGATTCTCAACCTATGAAGATGAAAATGATATGACTATTATAGTGGATCAATCATCTCAGAATTCACTGCATATCCAACCTTTTGTTCCAGACAAGACTCTGGTGATCCTCCGCAGAATCAAGAAATTGAAGAAGGAGGTACAAAATGTTATGAATGCAATTAATAATATCTCTGATTTCTTTTCTCATCTAGACTGGAGGATGAAATAACATTTTGAGCACTCTAGACATTTAGAAAATAGTTTGATACGACTGATGAGGAGGATGAAATTAATAGAAGAGGATTCTACTGAAGATGTTGCATACCGACCCTTCTATAACCTCTTCGTACATGTGCAATCAATGGGTGATCTCAGAAAAGAATCTAGTACTGAATTTGATTAATAGTAGATCTATATTGCTACCTATCTATCTATGTATGTAATTTGATTTGAATTTTGCATTTGCTTTACTTTACAATTATGCTTTTAGATCTCTGTATAGTTGAGACTAAGCATAGGATGTGTTTTCGGCATTTTGAGTGTTGTGGCTTGGATTGCAATGCTGAATTGATGTATTGAAGTTGAGAAAATACCGAACTTAGGTGTGTTATGTAATGTATATTGTAACTCTTGGAATTTATATATAATTGTGATATTTTGTGTTGTGAAAGCTTATTTGTTATAGGTACATCATTTAGTAACTTAAAATTATGTCTATAATGATTGAACGGACGTCGTTGAGGCTTGAAATTGATCAAAATCACAAAAATCCAAAAATTGAACCAAATCAATAGAGCCAGCCGATGGCACCCTCAACACCGCCGATGGTGGAGACTTAGGATATAATTTCAATGGAGTGTGGCGATGAAGCCGAGGACCCCGTCGACGGTGTCGAAGACCCCGCCAACGGCGCGATCCTAAAAAAAACACCTTTAACCACGATTTTGACCAGTCAACTGCCACTATTCATCATCCCCTTCCTCTGAAAAACACAATTTTGACATAGGGCTTGAGAGATCTTGGAATTTAGACAATGGATTTGATCATCTCTTGATAAGAGCCTCACTCCAAACTAAACATATTTGATTTTCACCATGAATTTCCTCCACATTGAGAAGATCCAAAAAATTTGAGAATGTGAAGATAATATTGGGAAGAAATTCATGGAACTTAGTTTTGAACTCTTAGAATCACTCTTGGAGGCCATTATTTGCATATTTGAAGTATATTTTGGATATTTTTTGTAATTGTATTAGATTGAAATGTCTCCACGACAAAAGAGATGACTTGAGTTTGACGAGTCTCGCTTTGTCAATGCGAAGGCTCAATCAAGGTTTACTTCAGTGTTTGAAGAAAAAAAGTGTATACAAGATCGAGTTTTTGAGAGTCCCGGAGAAGAACTAGAACGAGTTATTGCCGAGCGGAGGTGGGAAAACTTTTTTTACACCACCAATAAGGCTGCTACAAGTATTGTAAAAGAATTCTATGCCAACGTGTTCTATTCTGACGATGGAATCGTTCAAGTGCGGGGATTTCCTGTTGAATTTAATGCCTCCCGCATTAACACCTTTTATGAAGTCCCAGACTCTTATAACTGCCACTATGAATCTTTTAGTATGATGGAAGGCCCACTGAATGATGTGATCAACTTTCTCAATGATGGGAAAGGAATGTGGAAGATTAAGCAACGAGAACGGGTAAATTTATGTGCTTCCATGTTAAATGCCACCTCTAAAGCACGTCACTATTTTATTTCCTCTACTCTATTATCGACCTATCACCATAGTGAGGTAACAAGAGATAGAGCTATTTTAAATTTTTGTATTCAAAAAAATAAAAATATAAATGTGGGGAGAATCATTTTTAAGAATATATTGACTACGGCAAGGAGTGAAACAAGTGGAGGTCTAGGACATCCTGGCCTTATTTATGCACCTTGCCAATTTTCTGGAGTGGAAGCTGGAGGTGATGAGGAATGGGTTTACCTTATGAAACCCATTAGTAAAGCTAATTTGAAAACTTATGAATCCCATGAAAAATGGAGAACTGGGAGTAGGAGTCAAGAACCTTCTACTAGTAGAGATGTCCCCTCTATAAGTTATGACCTTCCAACTTCTAGTTCTCCTACCCTCACTGATTTAATAAATGAGTTGACCTTACAGCAAAAGAGTATAGAGCTAATAAGTGAAAGGATTGGAGGTTTAGAACATAGACATCATTATGATAGTGAGTACCTTCAGAGGCATTCAAACTTTGAGATAGCTTATTATGAAGCTCAGGCCCGACACTACAGAGGTGAGCCTGATGTTACTTTTTCTGAGTGCCCCCGATAATGCCCACGATATACTCAGTATCAGCCCAATCCACCTGCTGACCAAGGAGACGAAGACATAGTTTGGGATTTTGATATCTGATAGTAATTGATGTACTTTTACTTTTATGTTTGTAATTTTTTTTTGTAATAGAAACAAATGTTTGTACTTTCATTTTTATTGTTATGTTGTAATTGGATGATTTTTAATTTTTGTTATAATGTTAGTGTGGTAGTTAAAATTTGCATGTGTAGCATAATAGATGTTGATTAGTACTTTGTAAATTGTAATGTGATATTTATTTTGCATTTTAATTGTAATTGTCTTTTGTTTAGTATTGTAGAAGTGTTAGTGAATTATTGTGTTTGTTTAATGTTTAGTTTTGTACTTATTTCAAAAGTTCATTACCCAGCAAATTCTCTAATGATTTATATGTGTAGAAAGCTCCTAATGTTACAGACCAGGTGAAGTATAAATTTTGAGAAAGACTGCAAAAAATTTCAGAATGATGAAAATGCCAAAAATACTGAGGTATGATTTATATTTAGAGTTTTTCTTTCCACCTGTATCTTTTTATATTGAAAAATTTAAGTTTGGAGGAGGGAAGAAAAAGATTAACTATTAGATGTCCTCTATTTAATTATTGAATTTAAGTTTGGGGAAGGGAAGAAAAAGATTAACTATTAGATGTCCTCTATTTCAATATTTGGAATTAATTGCAAAATATTTAAAAATGCAAGTTTGGGGGAGGGAAGAAAAAGATTAACTATTAGATGTTCTCAATTTAAATATTTTTAAAATTTATGTTTGGGGAGGGAAGAAAAAGATTAACTATTAGATGTCCTCTATTTCAATATTTTCAAAAATTATATGATTTCATGTATTGAATTTAATTCAGGTAACTATATTTTTATAACTATTTAAATATTAATATGATTTTATGTAGTAAATTTAATTGAGGTAACTATATTTTGTAGCTATTTAAATATTATGGTAGATTTAAAGGAATATTTTTGTAATGAAAATTAATTTTGTAGATTAAATATATTTTATTATAAGAGAATAAGATTATAGTTAACCATTTAAAGTAAAGGAAACTATATTTTGAAGTGTTAAGAATCTGAAAAATTCATTTGAGAAGAAAAGATTGAGACTCAATAATGTAAAAGCTATAAAATATTTATAAGGTAAAGGAATGTTTTGAGTTTCAAACTTAAAGAAAGAAAAATGATGTTCAAAATCATTAAAAGTTATCCAGATATAGTAATCCTCACTTGAAAAAGGAAAAAGAAAGGATTGAAAACAATCCCTGTGAAAAGAAAAATATATAGGATTGAAAGCAATCCAAATGAAAAGAAAAAAGAAAGAAAAAAAATGAAAGAAAAACATATAGGATTGAAACAATCCAAATGAAAAAGAGAAAAGAAAGAAAAAAATATGAAGGTGAGGAGAAGCTTGAGGATATGCCTAATCAAAAATTGGCTTCATTGGACCTACCTAAAGGGAAAACCTAAATACATTCCTGAACTTATATTTATAAAATAGATCTTTTACTAGTCTTGTTCTCATGAAGGTCCTATCCTTTGAATATTCTAAGTGACTTAATATTGCAACATATAGTTGTCGGCGTTATTTTGGGTTGATTTGTGGGTTGCCCGTAAGAAGCTGTCGGTCGCTGGAATCGAAATCCCGTCGCTCACTTTGAAAGGACATTGAAGTATGAAATCAAACTGACCCCATATTTTTCATTGTTTAAAATGAAAGAGCAATGTACCTCAAATCCTGTATCTATCCCAAAAATAAACACAAGAATTGAGGATGAGGCTCGATCAAATAAACTAAGGAAAGTATGACGTCCTTTTGGTCTGCGAAACCTTTATATTTGCTGACAAGTTCCCCTATTTAATATAAAGGATTAAATAGAGTTTATATTAAGTTGGGTTCGGACATGCTTCCTATAAGGGCAAGCCCCTATAGTTAATTACACTAAATGACCAATTTCAAAGGGTAGGACTTTTCAATGAGATCGGACGTAGAGGTGTGAAAGGGGATTGGTTCAATCTAAAGTCACCTAAGAAGACTCTCGATAAAAATCAGGAAATATTATCTTCAAGGAGTTTCAAAGAGTAGGACTCTTCAACAAAATCGAACGTAGAGGTGTGAAAGGGGATTGGTTCAAATTTGGAACATTTTATATAGGACTCTTCAACGAAATCGGACGTAGAGGTGTGAAAGGGGATTGGTTCAAATTTGGAACACCTAAGAAGACTCTCGATAAAAATTAAGAAATACTTAGAAGACTCTCGATAAAAATCAGGAAATATTATCTTCAAGGAATTTCAAAGGGTAGGACTCCAACCTCGATAAAAATCAGGAGAAATATTATCTTCAAGGAGTTTCAAAGGGTAGGACTTTTCAATGTTTCGATAAAAATCAGGAAATATTATCTTCAAGGAGTTTCAAAGGGTAGGACTTTTCAATGAGACCCGATAAAAATCAAGAAATATTATCTTCAAGGAATTTCAAAGGGTAGGACTCTTCAACGAAATTGGATGTAGAGGTGTGAAAAGGGATTGATTCAAATTTGGAACATTTTATTGTAGAATCCAAAGGACGAAGAACTAGGAGATATCATGGATCCAGAGGAGAACCTCGGTGACTTCCCAAGCTATCTTAATGTTTGGCTTCAATTTTGAGGAGAAATATTTAGGTGTTTCATCCTACCAATTTTATTAGTTAGGGCTTACATTCGTGTGAAATGATCATACAAATAGCCTGTAAGATGTGAGGGTTTAGGTCGTGACAAATGACAACCTCGGAATCCTAAGACGAGTTAGGGCTTATATTGTATAGAGCTATACAAAGGCCTAAAGATGATGTGAGGATTTACATTGCATAAGCAAGAAACCTCGAAGAGCTATGCAAAGACCTAAAAGATAAGGTGAGGATTTATGTTGCATAAGCAAGCAACCTCGAAGTCCTATGACTTTGTTGTTTAAGTCTAAGGAAGGAGGATTGGTTTAGCTGGTGAAGATAGGTTTTGCTGTTGAAGAGCTGGCTCCAAGCTCCTTGCCGTGACAAGTATGAGTTATCTAGTGTGTCAAGTTATAACATCAAATCAGGTGGCCCTATGGTTGAAGTTTGTTAAAGTTTATGAGGGCATATTAAAGTTGATTAAAGCGATACCGGTTAGGATCCTACGCTTCCCTCGTTCCGACACCACTGTTTTCTATTGGATTCACTTAGTCTAAATGAACTTACTAAACTCAACTTAATGAGTTCCATAAATTCATTTAAACCGTGGGAAGCCTCGTTAGCAACCATAGGTTACCTCCTCCGAGGGATTCCCGATCATCTGATAGAGACATCTTAATTAAGTTGAAGTTGTGATTTTTATGTGATGTTTGTGATTAAATTTTGAGTTGTTTTATATTTTAAATGTTGTGGCGGTGAATTTTATCTTGGTTGATTTTAATTTTGGTTTTGGTTATAGTTAACATGCAAGTTTATATAGGTAAATGCAAGCATGAAACATGTAAGAAAAAGGAAGAAGAAAGACGGTACTATAAACTGCAAAAGCGTACCTAGCGAGTCTTCTCGTTCCACCACCTGAAACTTGAAAATGCATGTGAGGGCATTTATGAAGAGCAGGATAAGTAAAGTTCTGAGTAGTTTTCCTAACTCTATGTTGTATTTTGGTAAGTCCTTAAAAGTGTAATTAACGATGATTTCATTAAGCGAAAAATATTAAGTTTAATAGGCCTCTAAGGTATCCAACAAGTTAGGAGAGGGAAGCAGGTCCATGCCTGCCTCTCATCAACTAGTGAAAAGCCTCCAGTCCATTTAAACTTATAATGTTGCTTAATGGTTCATCCTGTAAATATCCTTAATGCTCAGTTACTGATGTCTCAATTATCCCTAAGAATTGGGTAATTATCACTTGTGATTCAATTTAAGAATTATGTCCTAATTATCCCTAAGAAAGGGGTAATTATCATTTGTCATTCAATTTGAAAATTATGTGGGTGATGACCCTTAAAGGGATAAGAATAGGGTAATTATCACTTGTGATTCAATTTAAGAATTATGTGGGTGAAGTCCCTTAAAGAGGCAAGTTATAGGGTAATTATCAATTATCATTCAATTTAATAATTATGTGGGTGAAGACCCTTGAAGGGGCGAGTGAGTGTAATTTGGACACTTACCCAAATTTTTATTCCTAATTGGGCTCAGTGGTGTTTCAAGGATGTTTGATTTAATTATGTTTATTTCTCTAATCCTCATTTAGTCAATGGTGGTGTTTCAAGGATGTTTGATATAATTATGTTTATTTCTCTAATCCTCTTTTAGTCAATCGATGTTTCAAGGATGTTTGATTTAGTTATGTTTATTTCTCTAATCCTCATTTAGTCAATTTTGATTAGTGGTGTTTTAAGGATGTTTGATATAATTATGTTTATTTCTCTAATCCTCATTTAGTCAATTTTGATTTGGCTTAAGTCACACTACCCCTTAACGCCTAAGTGAGTGTCTTAATTAGAGGGTTAAGTTTTAAGTAGTCATGATTCATGATTTGAATTTTATTTGAATGTCAACATAGGGGTATTAATATGATTAATTATTGGCTTCAAAAGTCATAACCCTAAGTCCAGGATCATTTAATTTTAATAAGCTTCCAAATTTTGATTAATTTAGAAATTTTATTAATCTTAATTAAGAAAGTGAGATTGGTTTCTACCAATTAACCTCTTTGTATTTCAAGAATCAAATAAATTGATTAAGAACAGAGGTTACCCATTGCCCTCCTTGAATTAAGCCTAAATGTTAAATAAGGCAAGAATTCCAAAATTACACATTTGCCCCTAAGGCTCTAACGTTTCATAATTTGTCAAATTCAATTTAAATGACTTTGAAATTTTATCTTACCTCATTCACGGGTCCATTAAGACATCAGAGGAGAAATTGTGATTTTTCAAAATTTAATTTAATTTATATAATTATTTTAATGTAAAAATAGGATTTTTAAAAGAAAATTTCTAACTTGACCAAGGTAAATCATAATCCCTTGAATTTTTTAGTGGAGGTATACCTACACTAAAGAAACCTTTGGATCAAATTTCACAATTTTTTGAATTCTCAGTGATTTATTAAAATTATTTTAAATTCTGGGTTATTTAATAAAAATAAAATATTTTAAGTGGTGAAAATTAAGTTTTGTATTTTTGAAAAATCTCCCTAAGGTCAGAGAACTTACAGGTGCAATTTTTATATTTTTTTGATTTTTGATTGATTTATTGGAATTATTTTAGTGAAAACTCAATTTTAGCCTTTTAAAAATTATTTTTTTAAGCTTTGAAATTCAATATCTTTATTTAGAAAATCAATAAAAATATTCTAATTATTCCTAGGTGATTAGAAAAAAATTTAGAACATTTCCATGAGTTTTATTATTTTTATGATTTTTATAAATTTTTTAATTATTTAAATATTTAGNGAATGTTTATATTATTTGAAATTAATTATTTTAGTGATTTAGTATTTGGAAAATTTAAGGATGTTTAAAATGACTTGACCCATGAAATTATTTTTAAAGGTTTCTTTGGTCATGGTGGACCTTCCAAAATTTTCTTGGGATTTAATAACCAACATGCTAATTTCCATGATTATTTTAAGGAAATGATGTGGAATAACTTGAAAATATATATCTCTATATAAGAACCTCATCTGACTTTGAAACAATTAGAGAGTATTCCCCCTTATAGAGGCTACAATATGTTAAAATTTCAAGCCAAGGTGATGTGTCAATATGCATGGAGAATCAACCAAATAGTATTTAATTAATTAAAAATATTTTATGCATCAAATTATTTTAAAATTTATTCCACATTGTTGTCCTCTGTGAATAGTATTTAATTAATTAAAAATATTTTATGCATCAAATGGACTTGAAAATTATTCCACACTTAATTAAAAATATTTTATGAATCAAATGGACTTGAAAATTATACCACATTATTTTCCTCTGTTTACTGAGCAAGTGGATATTTTTATTTTATTTTTGTGATTTTTCAACACAAAGTTATGTATTTTTGAAGTATTTAAATAAATAGGAAAAAGCCCTATCTATCTATTTAAATAGCTCGTGCTGACTAGATCCTAGGTAGCTCTGAAGGCATGTGTGACGCGCTCTGGTTGGATGCCGTCGTCCACGTAGCTTTCTGACTTGGCCCGCTGTTTATGTCCTGAAGCGCTATCCGGCTCGATTTCCCCCGTCCATTTGATACACGCTTGATCAAACGACTCCCCGTCATCATCCCCGATAGAATGATCCCGTGCCNATAGAGGCTCTGTGGGAAGGGAATTCGATGGGGCTTTGGCTTCTCTCACTCTTGTGAAGGTGTGGGCACAAGCAATTGAAGTTTGGTGAAGTGTGGAGGTGTATTGGGTTCTGTCCTGGTTTCCGGCAGGATTTCAAGCTCAAAATTGAGCTCTGGCAATGGGAATGGGTGAGGGAAAGTGGTTGGAATGCACTGAGGGAATCTTAGAGAAGCTCTGTGTGAAGCTCAATGAGAATGGATGAGGGAAAATGGTTGGGATGCACTGAGGGGATCTTAGGGAAGCTCTGGGTGAAGTTTGGAGAGGCCTCTCTGAGAAANTTGATTTAGTCCAACTAATGGTTGTGGTGGAGTTAATTTGGTGGCTTTACGGTGGTTAGGTCACATTTAGTGTATGGGTCCAAGTGGGTGCAAAAGACCAAAACATGGGTTTGGGCTAGGTTATCCATGTCAATTGGCTCAATTGATTGTTGAATTTGGTGTAGATGATCACAAGGAACAACTTTGGTGAAGGATGGAAGTGGTTTTGAGTTCATTTGGTGTAGATGATCACTAACGAACAACTTTGGTGAAGGTGGAAGTGGTTTTGAGCTCAAAAAGGGTCAATTTGAGGGAATTTTGAATTTTAATCAATTTGGTTATGTTGGGCTAGGCTTGGGTCTAGCTGGGGGTCAATTTGAAGGAACTTTGAACTTTAATCAAATTGGTCATGTTGGGCTAGGCTTGGGTCTTGGTCAATTTGAGGGAATTTTGAACTTTAATCAATTTGGTCATGTTGGGCTACGCTTGGGTCTAGCTAATTTGAAGGAATTTTGAACTTTAATCAATTTGGTCATGTTGGGATAGGCTTGGGTCTAGCTGTCACAAGGAACAACTTTGGTGAAGAATGGAAATGGTTTTGAGCCCAATTGAAAGGTCAATTTTAAAGAATTTTGAACTTTAATCAATTTGGTCTTATTGGGCAAGGCTTGGGTCTAGCTTGGGTTAGCCTTGGGCTAAGTCCAACTTGATTATTGTAAATGATAAATACGGACCTCATGAAGAGTTTTAAACATTAATTGGATGCCAATTTGGAGGTTAAGGCAATCAATTGGGCGAAATTTAGGGACTTAGCCAATTTTGGGCTAAGTTTGCGAATTTTGGATTTATGCCAAAATCAAATAGATTTGAGGCTTCACCAATGCTAATTAATGGTTAATTTTGATTTATAGTAATGTTATAAAGATTTTTCAACATTAATTGAGGTCAATTGACTAGGCTATGGGTTCAATTTTGTGAAATTAAGTCATCTGGTCAAAATTGGGGCTTTGACCCAAATCAAAATTGGGCTCAAATCATGGACCAATTGAGCTTGGATTTAGTTTAGTTTGGTCATATAAGAAGTGAATTTGAGTTTAGGATTGGAATTAGGGTCAATTGAAACCCAATTGATGGACATTTGAGATGGATTTGGGGAAATTTGAGTCTTTAAAGGGCAATTTGGGGATTTAGGTTAAAGATGGTCAAATTGGCCAAATTGGGTCATGAGGTAGTTGAGAGAAATGAAATTGGGAATATTTGGGATTTATTGGGATTTTCTGGGAATTTTTGAATTTTGAGACCAAGAGGGGTATTTTGGTAATTAGGGGGTGTTTTAGGGGTAAAAGGCCAAGATTGGTATTTTGGTAGAGTTGAGGTACCAATCATCACCAATAAGCCATGGACCAATGGAAACCCCCTATTTTGGTAGAGTTGAGGTACCAATCATCACCAATAAGCCATGGACCAAAGGAAACCCCATTTTTTGGTAGAGTTGAGGTACCAACCATCACCAATAAGCCATGGACCAATGGAAACCCCATTTAAGATGGGTATTTTTGTAGAGTTGAGGTACCAATCATCACCAATAAGCTATGGACCAAAGGAAACCCCATTTTGGGTTCCTGTTGTGGTTCTAGCCAGACCATAGCCCTAGGGCTAGTAGGTTTGGGGAACCATCTACATGAGTATCCCAAAAGATCAAGGGATCTAGGCTAGAAATTTGAGTTCAGAGTTGTGAGTGATTGTGAGTGCAGATAAGTGTATTGAATGCCTTAGCTCCAGAAGAACACCCAGGGTCAACCCTAAGGTCCAGCAATCCTAAGGGTGACTCATCTTGAGTTTCCCCCACAATGACCCCACCTACTAAGTGCTTAGAGGTTAGGACCAATATGTGGAACATAAAGCTGAGTGGAGAAAGGTTTGGAATTTCTAGTGGTGAAGGTTCCATGTCTAGTTTTCTAGGAATAATCAACAGGAAAAGTCCTATGGCTAGACCTTAGGCTACTAAAGAGGAAAAA
>JXCR01119210.1:5405-16667 GCA_002079205.1 Phalaenopsis hybrid cultivar
CACTTGGGTCATATGACTTATCATAACCCTCTAAAAATAGAATTTGACAAACCCAAATAAAAGATTTAAATAAAATATAAAGAAAGTGAAAATAATCAAGTTTAGAAGTTAGATATGTAAATACATATAAACTTTGTGATATGCATGCACATGCTCCTCAAAAATATCAAAGCTAAGAGTAAGCATAAAGAGACAAATAATCTGCCATCATAAGAAGGCAGAAGAACCATATAGTAGAGAATCACTGTTGTCATAAGCATAAGAGGTAAATAAATAAAAAGAAGAGGGCTCAGTTGATGGTGGAATTCATGAAATAAGGCAAGTACATAAGTTTTCTAAAAATAGCTTGGAGTTACCAAGGTCGTAATTGTCTGTCGGATGGAAGAAAATTATATAACAATTTGATTTAATAATTATAATGGAAACCAAACCACAAAAGATTCATTCTTTTTCATAAAATTTAAACTTACAAAGAGTTCGTGCATATTTTTAAATATTCAAAAATGACAAAATAAAAACAAGCATATAGTATCTATTAGCTTGCGCTACTGTCCATGGGGTCCATCTAATATATATAACAAAAAAAAACTAGAAGCAAAATTTTGTTTGCCTTTTCATTTTGTCACATCGTCGATCATCGGCATTGTCATCAATCTTTCTTACAAAGGTATGACAAAATTGGGTTATTTGTTAATTTTACCTAAAATATTGATTTGATGAAGCTTGAGTACCGGTCTAGGAAATTAAAAACAATTCATAAAAAATGTATACTTTTTTGGAAAATTTTTATAAAAAAATAAAAGATTTAAATACCAATTCTAGGAAACATGAGTGCCTCTTCAAGGAATTAAGTATTGTTTAGAAAATATAAAGCAATTATTTGAGGAAATTTGTGTTTGTGAGTGTCTTTTATAGGTATATTGAAAGCTCATAGCATCTTTTAAGACTATGGGTTAATATATAAATTTTGCTTCTTAGTTGCAGTTTCTCACGACACACAAGTGAATCTTTAAGACAGTTGGGCAGGTTGATGACATTTCCTGTTGCAGGTTAATTTTTCTTTTCTATTTAATATTTATTTTTGACAATATTGCACTCTAAAGGAAGGTATTTCTATGTTTTTATTACAGGTATAATAGATAAAGCAATTGGAAAGAATTAGAGCAAAAACAGAGCTTTACGGAGATAAATGGAGCAATGGAGTTAAGCAGTAAACTGGCGCCTAGCGCCACTCCATGGCACCACATATGGGCGTCTAAGTGTCTCATCATGACCAAATTCCTGAGAAGTTGGTGCCCTGGCGCCACATATTGGCGCCTCGGCGCCAGTAGTTTTACTTGGCCACCCGAACAGATGGCGCCTATGCACCAGCCATAGACTAGCGTCTATGCGCCATAATTGTCCTGAACAGTTTTCTCAATGGTTTTACACGAATTTGGGGTTATTTTCACCAGGAGGCAGTTCGGGGAGAGTGGGAGAACATTTTTTAAGAAGCCTAGAGATAGTAAGGCATGCGGTGGTGTTAACAACTAGTAAAGCCTCATTATTCTATAGGGTGAAGGAAAATTAATTTGTAGATCAGTGCAAATACATTGGGAGATAAATCTAATGGGGGTAATTATGAGGTTTCTAGAGTGACAGGCAGAAACACTTCCATAGTTAGACCTAATTTCTTTATGCACTTGTGAAAGAGTAAAGAAAATGAATGCCCNATCTGCCCTAAATAAGCAAATCGAGTAATTGAGGGTTTGTTTAGGGCAGCTGCAGTTTTTCTAGCTTTTCCAGATAAGCAGTTTATCCTAATAAGTTGTTGATCAACAGCTAATCTAGATAAGCTGACTGACTGTTTGGTTTGTGCATTTGGAAAACAGCTTATTTGCAGTTATTTTTGGATAAATGATCATTTTGTCCTTGATCTGAATAAGTTGTCTAGTTGTTTTGTTTGTGCTTCGAAAAACAGCTGTTTTGCAGTTGTTTCTTGATAAATGATCATTCTGTCATTATGTATGTAGAAAAACATATAAGAAGTGACATCCAAAAAAACCACTTGGGTCATATGACTTATCATAACCCTCTGAAAATAGAATTTGACAAACCCAAATAAAAGATTTAAATAAAATATAAAAAAAAGTGAAAATAATCATGTTTAGAAGTTAGATATGTAAATACATATAAACTTTGTGGCATGCATGCACATGCTCCTGAAAAATATCAAAGCTAAGAGTAAGCATAAAGAGACAAATAATTTGTCATCATAAGAAGGTAGAAGAACCATATAGTAGAGAATCACTGTTACCATAAGCATAAGAGGAAATCGAAATAAAAAGAAGAGGGCTCAGTTGATGGGGGAATTCATGAAATAAGGCAAGTGCATAAGCTTTCTACAAATAGCTTGGAGTTACCAAGGTCGGAATTGTCTGTCGGATGGAAGAAAATTATATAACAATTTGATTTAATAATGAAAATGGAAACCAAACCACAAAAGATTCATTCTTTTCCATAAAATTTAAACTTACAAAGAGTTCATGCATATTTTTAAATATTTAAAAATGACAAAAATAAAAACAAGCATATGGTATCTATCAGCTTGCGCTACTGTCCTTGGGATCCATCTAATACATATAACAAAAAAAACTAAAAGCAAAATTTTGTTTGCCTTTTCATTTTGTCACATCGTCGATCATCGACATTGTCATCAATCTTTCTTACAAAGGTATGACGAAATTGGGTTATGGATTAATTTTCCCTAAAATATTGATTTGATGAAGCTTGAGTGCCCGTCTAGGGAATTAAAAACAAATCATAAAAAATGTATACTTTTCAGAAAATTTTTATAAGAAAATAAAAGATTTAAATACCAATTCTAGGAAACATGAGTGCCTCTTCATGGAATTAAGTATTGTTTAGAAAATGTAAAGAACTTATTCGAGGAAATTTGCGTTTGTGAGTGTCTTTTACAGGTATATTGAAAGCTCATAGCATCTTTTAAGACTATGGGTTAATATACAAATTTTGCTTCTTCATTGCAGTTTCTCATGACACTGACAAGTGAATCTTTAAGACAGTTGGGCAGGTTGATGACATTTCCTGTAGCAGGTTAGTTTTTCTTTTCTATTTAATATTTATTTTTGACGAAATTGCGCTCTAAAGGAAGATATTTCTATATTTTTATTGCAGGTATAATAGATAAAGCGATTGGAAAGAATTAGAGCAAAAACAGAGCTTTACGGAGATAAATGGAGCAATGAAGCTAAGTAATAAACTGGGGCCTAGCGCCACTCCATGGCACCACATATGGGCGCCTAAGTGTCTGATTATGCCCAAATTCCTGAGAAGTTGGCGCCCTGGCGCCTCGGCGCCAGTTGTTCTAACTGGCCACCCAAACAGATGGCGCCTATGCACCAGCCATAGACCAGCGTTTATGTGCCATAACTGTCTTGAACAGTTTTCTCAATGGTTTTACACGAATTTGGGGTTATTTTCACCAGGAGGCAGTTCGGGGAGAGTGGGAGAACATTTTCGAAGAAGCTTAGAGATAGTAAGGTGTGCGGTGGTGTTAACAACCAGTAAAGCCTCATTATTATATAGGGTGAAGGAAAATTAAATTGTAAATCAATGCAAATACATTGGGAGATAAATCTAATGGGGGTAATTAGGAGGCTTCTAGAGTGACAGGCAGAAACACTTCCATAGTTAGACCTAATATCTTTATGCACTTGTGAAAGGGTAAATAAAATGAATGCCCCTATTTGTCACACAATTCAACTAGAATTTCTAAGTGTTCTACATCTACACAAATTATTAATTTCATTGCGCTTGGGTGGGGGTAATTTTTAATAACTTGAACTCTCTTACTTTATTTAACTTTAGGTGAAACTAGCTTCATAGTAAATTTAGAGGATTAGTGGTAGTTTGGTAGAATTCACTAGCTCACACTAAAATCAAACTCATTTCCTAGCTAAGACTACTTAAATTCAATTGGAGCTTTTCTTAAGTCTTTCTTTTTAATTAGTTGTCTTTCTTGTGGGATCGATACTCTAGACTAAAGAAAGTCATATATTACTTGAAAGATAGTGTGTAATGTTTAACTGTGGTAAATCTAAAGCTATAAAATTTATAAAATATATTTTAAAATTATAATATTTAATTCCTAAATCACTAGGTATTATGTAGTNCTTATATTCAATTGGAACTTATCTTAAGTCTTTCGTTATAATCAGTTGTCTTTCTTGTGGGATCGATATTCTGGACTAAAGAAAGTCATATATTACTTGAACGATACATGCACTTACGTAAAATACTTAGTGTGTAATGCTTAACTGTGGTAAATCTCAAGCTATAAAATTTATAAAATATATTTTAAAATTATAATTTTTAATTCCTAAATTACTAGGTATTATGTAGTTCGGTTAGCTAACATCTATCTAATGACCGCCTAATGAGAGTTGACGTCTGGAGGTTGTAAAATTTTTGGGTGATTTAAACTTGAAAATGACTTAAAGTTTGAACTCTTTGAGCTTGAAAATAACTTAAATATGAAATATTTGAACTTGCAAAATGCTTGAATATAAAACATAAAAAAATTGGTGGTTAAGCTTTACTTGAATGTGAAAATCATAAATTTTGTGCTAAACTTGATTTAAATACGAAACATCATAAATTAAGGGCTAAACTTAGGAGCTAGGTTTGACTTAAATGGAAAATATCATAAATTAGGGCTAAGCTTAATACATGAATGCTACTTTAAAATGCCAAAATAAAAATATTATGCACCAATTTTGCCATGAGAGCTACAATTTGCAAGCAGACAAAAGGCAGTTCTTTTTTAGCCCACAAATATAATTTTGCATACACTTCAATAATATGATATCCAAATAAAATTTTATGGTTTTAAATGATTTTAAATTCTCACAAAATACATGGCTATGCTTCGACTCAAAAGATATGTATGCAAGTAAATTACGATCTTTCAAATAATTATGCAAGTGTTGTCAAGTGACATGCAAATAACTAAAATAATATGTTAAACTTTGAACGACATAGAACATTATGATCATATATGTGTGTTAAAATTCATGTAAAATGTGTAGTCTAAATGTGATGAGATGTGTGCATAACCTCAAAATTGAAAACTCATGTGTGCTCTACCAAATTTATTAAGTGTTTCAACCTAAATGATTTGAGAATATTGCGCTGGTAAGAGTTACCTTGCTCTCAAATAGTTTTTTGTTTTGAGAAACATGCAAAGCTATTTTGAATATTCTATGATTAATTTAAAACAAAAAAAAACAGTCATCTTTTAGAAGTTAATTTCAGAATGATCAAATCATGCACAATCTTATTTGGGTTGTCATAATTATAAGGCAGTTCGTAAGTCTTACTCAGTTAGTCTAATCATCATCCTTTTAAAAATTGAAGTCAAGGAGTCTAGTAAACTTCAATAATGTCCAAAGCACAAATATAATAATTTACAAGTCCAAATCACAGTCTCATTCTCTCTTCATAAAGATTGGAGTTGACATAACTAATATTTTATATATTCAACTGTAAAAATTTCAAATAAATTTTAGGGATAAATCTTTCAAAAGCCTAAATCCCTCGATGATGTCCTTGTTAACAGAAGATTTCAATCGGTACAGTGACATTTAAATTAAGATTTTCAAAGCAATAAACTGAAACATTAATTTAAAACTAAATCATTTAAGAGTTCAAGCAAATTTCATCCACCCTATGCAACAGTTTGTTGGGGATGACAAATTTTTATTCAACTTCAGCTCATAAAGAGTGAATATCACATCAAGTGTATCATTATATTCACAATCAAAATAATCTCATGCTAGTAAGGACGTGACCTGAGTCCTCTGTCTACATGTTTTAGCCTAAAGGCTTCACAAAAAAATAATGGATAAAAACAGAGCCCTTTGTCGGGTAGTTGTCATCATAAGATATCATTATATTATAGTATCGGTCGCAGCCTATATGTTCCTAGCAATTTTCTACCCTTTAGGTTGTGAACCATAACGGTACAAACGATTGACACAAATCCTTTTGTTAACTAAGGTTGAATTAAATTTATCCCTTAGAAAAATATTCTCTCTAGATTTACATAGATTCCTTGGATGAGACAACCCATGGTTTTTTATAATGATCTTTCAGACATATTGGGTAAACTACCTCCTCTGACTAAATAGATCAAGGTCCATGATGATATAATTCTTTTTTACTCTAAAAAAAGGTTATCGTAGTATAAATAATTAGAGGTTAATGATGCTAGCAAGGCGGAGTAGAATCTTCAAATGGATGATAAGGAAGAAGAAGACGTTGCTTCGAGTTCTAAAAATTTGAGATTATTCTCTTAGATGGGAGCGGGTTTGGAGCAATGGGTGGTAAAGAGATTCAAAGATGTGGTAGAATAACACAACATAGCATTTATTATGGTAGAATTCTCTTCTACTTTTAAAATGTTTAATGTCTTAGTATGAATAATTAGAGTTTAATGTTGCTAGCCATGCTATATAATGATGATTTTATTTTAGAATTCTCTGATTATAATATTAGTTTGCTTGAATAAAAAATTACATGGTGATTTAGTTCCACAAGCCTTCATATGCTAGTTATATCAACGAATTACTTCAACTTAGCAAGCTTTTTGCAATGCACCGACGAAAAAGAATTTTTGCTATTTAATGGAAAAAATGCATGTTTTTCTTCTTCAATATGAAAGCAAAAACACACAGATTTACGTGGTTCGGCAAATTGCCTACACAGAGCTGCAGAGTATTTTATTAGCTTGAAGATTATACATGTTATTTTGAGCAAGAAATTAATTTTCTTGCCTAAAAATTGCTTTTCCAAGTACTTTGTCACAAGCTGTCTATGAAATCTATGTATTTATCAACAAAAAAAAAAATTGGTCAAGTTAAAATACGCTTCTAATACATTTTATTTTATTTTTTTAATATTCTAGGGTTTGTACTGTGGGTTACTCATTAGTTCTTAGTTCTATTAGAATGCATAGTTGGCCAACTTAAGTAGTTTTTTAAGAGCGATGTTAGTCTCAAGCTCAGTAAAAAAAATCAAATTTTTTATATGTTTTATTTGTATTGAAAAATTTCCTAACTGTTTTGTTGTGAATATGGAAATTGATCCACTGTTCAAATTGACAATTTCTCATGTTTACAGCAAATTGGATTTGATACTCGAAATTAATTGCAAAATTAATTGTTGTTAATTTCTTCCCTAGATTTTATACAGCTTTCCTTGCATGAATCTCGTCATCTATGATTTTTTTGCAGAAGAAAAAAAGAAATAATTAATGAGTTTCATTAATTATTTGATTAATTCTTTAATGGCCCTGATGATGATGAAATTCATAAATAGACATGCTACAACTCCCCTTGTATTCTCATCTTCGGCATTGTTAGCTTTCCCGGTCTTCTTCTTGAGTGTTGTTGCACACAGGTAGTGAGAGAGAGGAAAACAGAGAGAGAAGAGAGAGAGAAATATAGTATTTTTCTTGTAATCGTCGAATCGTCGACGGTTGTAATCATCGAAATGTAGTATTTTTCTCGATCCGTTTTTCGCTTTATTATCGCTGTTTTTTACAATATGTTCCGCTACATACAAGAAATGTTGGATTTAATGTAAAGAGCATTATTTCTATAACCAAGCTCTCATCAATAATAATTAAAAAAAAGATTACAAACATACCACACACTATCTGTATTTACATATCTAACACCTAAAATTTAGTTTTTGCATCCATAACACTTCAATTATACATAGCAATAGTGATATTTTTTAAGGTGATATTAAAGATTTGAGTGATAAAAAATAAAATTTGAAGTCTAGTTGTTCGATATGTCAGTACATGGGGCTTACATGGTCTGTAATGTCTCAACAAAAACAACGATAAGCCTTTATCCAACTAAATGAGGTTGGCTGTGTCAATCATTTTTCTTCATTGTCCTATTGAGTGTCATATATTCATTTAATTCCGAGTAATTAAGATCATTTTTATACAACATGACCAAATCTTTTTAGGTCTACCGCTACTTCTGTTAACATAAAACGAATCCAAGACATCTACTCTCCTCACCGGATTATCAGATGGTTGACTTTAATGTGACCAAACCATCTCCAAGCAACACCTACCATTTCAAGAATACATTTATTTCACACTCTAAAAGTCAAGCCACTCATCCACCTAAGCATTCTCATCCCAACAACACTAAACTTAGGGTACGTTTGGGGCAGCTTATAAGTGCGGGCGGCATTTTCAAAACGCCGCCGTACTGTTTGGTTCGCGCGTTTCACTAGCTTATCCGAAACTGCGTTTGAATTTTTACACTAAACGCAGGCCGCGGGTCAACCCTTGCGGTCGGCTCGCGGGTCGCGTTTCAGGATAAGCTGCTTATCCCGAAACGCACAAGCTGCCCCAAACGGACCCTTAGTCTTATGCTTCTCTTTTATAGGCTAACATTCTACGTCATAAAGTTTTATAGATCTCACCACCATCTTACACAATTTTCATTCAAGTCTAAACAATACTTTTCTATCACACAATATGCCCGATGCATTACTCCGCTTCAACCATCTAACTCGAATTCTAATAATATCATCATCATCTATATCACCGTCACTTTGACCAATAGACACGAGATATCTAAAACATTCACTTATTTTATTGATTCGATCACCCATTGTTATAACTCTGTCACTAGATCTACAACTACTAAAATTATGTTTCACGTATTCAGTTTTAAATTTACTCAAATGAAGATCTTTAGACTCTAAAGCAGACCTCCATAATTCAAATTTTATTGTACTCTCTCTATTTTTATCCACAAGAAGGATATCAACAGTGATAAATGTACCAAATGCACTAAAAAATCTATCAAAATCAAAACTGGAAAAGAAAAATTACTCAGACAGAAAATCAGATAGAAGACGAAGCTGTACATATTCCACACAACATTTAACAACACTGACGGTACAAAGAAATTATACTGTATCAAACCTAATACAGAAGATACGCCTCTAAAAAAGGTATAGAAACAAAAAAAAAAATCATAATTGACCACAACCTTCTAAGAAATGAATGAATCAATCAGTTTCCCAAATACAGCACAATTTGGGCTTTCGAAAAATCCTAAATACTGCAAAGAGGAACGATCTAGCAATTGCTAAAATCCCAGCATCCTGGATATTCTATCTGAAAGGTTAGCCAGTACAAAACCTCCAAATACCTGTACAGGGAAAAACCAAATGGAAAAGTTCAGGTACAACCAAACAATGGGAAATTTACATACATACTACACAATTCTCATGTATTTACATAGGAAAATTTACATACAAACTTGTAGCATCATAGTGTCATATACCTATCTACGAGAAAGTAGTGATGGTGGTATTCTTGATGTGATGGTAATGCATTTCAATAAGAATGTTTGGGTGTTAGGTATGTAAATACATAAAAATTGTCTGATTAGTATGAAAATGCCCCCATTTGCATATCTAATAACTAACCTTTCATATTTACATTTGTAACACCTTGATATCATAATCTATGCATAAAAATGTATATTTCATTTCTAAAAAGTAATAGTGGTATCATGCAAATATGAAAATTTTGGTGTTAGATATGCCAATAGATAAGAATTGTGTAATGTGTACGTAAATGCCCCCTTAAAAAATTTGCTAGCCTATATTTTCCTATAAGTCGGTATTAAATTAATAATGTTGACTTCAATTGAATGACAGATTTTTATGGTTATGATTGTAGCATGAAAGAGAATGTTATAAACGTGCTTGATTTAAATGCATTTCATCAAAATTTCAAATGGTCTGAAAGAATTAGCGGAAAATTTTTCTTAGCTGGTCCTGTGTCCTTTTGATAAAATTAATTTAATTGACTGGTACTAAAACAACTATAAGAATGAGGACGATTTATCTCTTTAATTGTTCACACAAAAAGCTATAGAAAATAAACTTCTGCCTATAAACAGGTGAAACCAATAAATTTTTAGATTGAATCAGGCGTGTACGTTTTATTTCCCCTTGAAAATTACTTTGAACGACTTCTTAGAACCATGCAGCTTCCTCAGAAGTACCTATTGGGGGCATTTACATAAATATCACCCAATTTCGATGTATTTACATATCTAACAACTGTTTTTTTACTTTTCACATTCATACCACCAAAATCTTTCATACCACATCCAAAATACCACTATTTTAACTTTTAAAAAATGGAATACATGTCATCTGCGCCGAAAATGAATAGGCCATGTCACAGAAGGCAAAGTCGTCAATCGTTTGCTACAAATGATACCACTTTGGAGGAAGGAGGATTTTTGTGCATGGCTTTTAAAATATGTAAGTTGAAATATAGATAGGGAAACAACAAAAATATGATGCAGCAAATTGTAAAAAAATGAGAAAACACAACATACTGTTTTTGTATTTTTTTTATATTTTAATGCAAAATGCAATATTTCAAGGAGGATAGGGACCTTCTGAAATGAGGCATACTTCCTTTGATAAACCTTTACATCTAATTTTTGCAATTCTCAAATATAATGGATGCTATTTTACATGTGAATTCAAGCTTTTCCCATGCTTTTATTGCTCCTGCTTTGTTTTTTTTTTTTTTTTTCTTGGGAAAAGATNGTTAATTTATTATGATGCCACATTTCGAGATTTCCAGATAAAGAATCAAAACAACTACCCGTAATTTGTGAAGTAAGTGTTTTATTTTAAAGATTTAAATTTATATNGAATTTATTATCATGCCACATTTCGAGATTTTCAGATAAAGAATCAAAACAACTACCCGTAATTTGTGAAGTAAGTGTTTTATTTTAAAGATTTAAATTTATATCCTTTATTAAGAGGGAAACACTCCAATACTATCCGCTATCACTTCAGGGCTAAATTGCAATCAAATTGCTCGCATCTTTGAGGATTAAAACTAACTAAAAAGGTTTTTCAGTTATTATTTTATTTTTATAAGAGTAATGATAATTATATTCAAAATGCTACCTTCAAAACTTACTAGTTATAGAAACAAAAAAACTATTATCATCATCAATGATTTGGGTCGAGTTTATGAATCATCATTTGCCATTTGTTCCTCTTTGATTCTTGAACATCCCAATCTTGATGCCCACAATAAAGAACCAAATGTGTTGGCATCAAAAGTAGATTCAACATAATACAGTTTTGGCATTGTCTCCTAATAGTTTGCAAAACAGCTATATA
>JXCR01119211.1:9003-28720 GCA_002079205.1 Phalaenopsis hybrid cultivar
CATGCCACACAATTCTTATATATTTATATATACAACCCCTAAAATTTAATATTTATATTTTTAACAATTTGATATCATAAATTTATGCATAAAAAGTTGTGCTTCAATTTTTTTTTAAAAATATTAATAGTGATATTTTTAATGTATGTAATATTAATTATTTGAGAGTTTTGCATATAAATATAAAAATTGAAGCATTGGATAGATATGAAAATAAATAAGAATTTTGGGGTATGTCATGAAGACAGCTTGGTATTTGAAATAACTATTAATTATCGTATTTTTAATATTATCCTAATTATTATTTGGTTTGGTATTAAAAAAATAAAATAAAATAAAATAAAATACCGTTTGGTTTGACATTTTCTCTTGCTGGCATATTAATTAATTAAAGGGGCATTTACATACATAACACATAATTCCTATGTATTTACATATCTAACACCATTTTTATTTATTTTTTTATTTATTTACTTTTATACCAACTAAATCTTTGGTATCCCATTAAAAATACAATTATTTTAGCTTTTAGGAAGTGAGCACACCTTTTCAATCATAAGTAATGCGGCGTAAATAAACGTAAAAAAAGTAAAATTTGGATTTTAGATTTGTAAATACAAAGGAATTGAGTGGAATGTATGTAAATCTTCCTTAGAGCAGCTGCAGCTTATTGAATAATCTGTTGTTAAGCTGATTAAAAATAATCTATTGATAAACTAAGTGCGGTGACTATTGTAAATTTTTATTTTTGTGGAAAAAACAGACCGCTGCCAGAAAGCTGTCACCGCATATACATAGGTGCGGTGTGAAAACACAATTTTCAGCGTTTTGAAAACACATAAGCTGTCAAAACACAGTTTACCCAAACAGACGAGGTGCGTTTTCAAAACGTCACCCCACCAAATAAGCTGCCCCAAACGGAGTCTTTTAATCTCATAAATTTCTAATTAAAACATTAGATCAATATACATGCTTGATCAAACAAATTTTTTGATGACTTATCGAACAACGACGCTAAGTAGTAATCGAGTGAACATATATACAAATCTTGAATTTATTTATTTTCAATAATATGAATTATGTCTCAACCCTGAACATAATAGCTTTCAATCGTTCCCCCAAACTATCCATATATTCCTGGGAAATCTTTCCCATTGGATCAAGATCGAAATAAGGTGCACTCTAAGGAAGAAATGAAGAAGCACAAGAATGAAGCCTTTGAATTACAACTCTTAGAAAGGAATTGCACAGCTACTGTACGTCGTATAGGGAGTTAATGAGACAAACCCCTTTTAGAGTCACTGAAATTAATTTTGTCATTATAAACATTAGTTCCTTCTCATGACAAAATAACAACACATCAACGAATGTCACAACATACATAGATTTTCCACCCAAGATGATATGATGGTTATTTTTTGGAATCAACATCACCATATTAGATATGACTCATATCTAGGGAGTTGGAGTTTCTTGGTGAAGAGGTGTGTCTCCTGGTGAAAAGGAGTGTCTCTTTGAATAAAAGGGGTTGGGAGGAGCGAGGGCGTGATTGTAATTTCATATGAGGGTTTGTATATGTCAATATATATGTGTAACCCTATGGGATGTATTGTAACTTCTCTGAAATAGTAAAACCGCCGCTCGCTCCCGAGGACGTAGGCAATTCTTTGTCGAACCTCGTTAAATCTCTGTGTTCTTCTTCCAGTTTGTGTTGATTCCTGTTTTATTTCGCTGCAATTTTCACAACAATTGGTATCAGAGCCTCTTTCGAAGGGAACAAGAGGAGATCGACGTAGAGGAAAGATTCACTCGGCAGTTGAGCAGAGGATTGTGAAAGGAGTTCGCCCAGGCAGCCTTCTTCGGTGCAGAGGAATCGTGTGCGGCGGTTGTCACGCGAAGGGCGCGAGTGAGTCGCCGCAATCGCAATCGGAGAAGAAAGGCTTCAGACAGACAACACAGAGGAAACTTCGTTCGCGACAGAGAGTCTCCCTCCTGATTCGCTTGCTCGATTTTGCGAAGGCGAGAAGGAGGAAGGCACGACGCAGGATTTCGTGAATCCTCTTCGGCAGAGGCGAATCGCGGGAGTCCAGCAAAATTTTCGTCGCGGTTTTGCGAGGACAGTGGGATTCGCGGCGGACGGGAAAAATCAGACCAGGAATCGCGGAACAGGCGCCATCACGACAGTGGGTTGTTCGTGTGATTCGCGACACCGGAAGGAGTTCGAGGCAGTGAATCGCAGGATCGAGGCGCGACAGGCATCCACTTCCGTGAGGTTTCTGTGAAGGGGTGCGAAGCAGAGGTTGTTGCGATAGTGAGAGGACGCGGCGTTCGTCTCTGGGTTCGTGGGCAGACATCGAGTCATTCGCGGGCAGGCAGGGGTGATTCGTCTCTTGGTTCTGCGAGGAGTGCGGTTCAGCGGTTCCGGAAGGAGTTTGACGTTCCTGTAGGCGCGAGGTTCAGTTTTCGTGAACTGTTGTGCAGTTTAAAGAAGCAGAGGAGTTCCTTCAACAATCCGTGGGAAACAGATGCTGTCCACTGCGAATAGGAGCCTTGTTTTGCGGAAAATCTGAGGAATTTGGTCAGTTAAATTCGCCGGTTCGTCGCAGGAGATTTTGCGACAGGTGGAGTTCGGCAGGGTGCAGGAGGCGAGCAGACACAATTATTTCGTGAACAGGAGTTTCGTGGAGGTATTCCTCGAACAGGCGTGAAGAGATTCGTGGCTCGCGGAAACAACAATTGGCCGAGGTACTGGTATGAACAAGAAAAGTGCTTCGTGGGAAAATTTGATTCACGAATCACAGGAGAATCGCAGGATAGTTGTTGCATTTGACAAGAAAAATTTCAGGTTTTTTTGAATTTATTTGCGGAGTTTTTTCTTTTATTTTTCGAAGCAATGCAAGAAATTACGGTGCATGATTAAATTTTAAATAGCAATGTCTGGAGCAAAATTCGAGATAGTGAAGTTCGATGGAACCGGAAACTTCGGATTGTGGCAAACAAGGGTAAAAGATTTGTTGGCATAACAGAGAATTTTGAAGGTTTTACGGGTTACGAAACCTGATAAGATGAAAGATGAAGATTGAGAAGAGTTACAACTTCGAGCGGCATGTACCATACGTTTATGTCTCGCAGATGAGATTATGTATCATGTTATGAATCTGAAATCTCCAGGAGAAGTATGGAAGAAATTGGAATCTCAATTTATGTCCAAATCTTTGACGAATAAATTGTATATGAAGCAAAGACTGTATGGGCTGAAAATGCAGGCAGACACTGATTTGGTTCAACACTTGAATGTCTTCAATCAAATAATCACGGATCTGGCACGGCTTGAAGTGAATATTGAGGATGAAGACCGAGCAATGATTCTTTTGTGTTCATTGCCTACTTCTTATGAACATCTGGTGACTACTCTTACATATGGGAAAGAAACAATTAAAATTGATGAAATGACTGCAAAATTGTTGGCTCACAACCAGCGGAAGCAGAATGCATATGAAAGCTCTCATGGTAATTGTTTATATGCTAGGGGTAATCAGGATCGTGAAAGTAAGGAGGAGAAGGAGAATTCTGGAAGGCAAAATTCCAGGTCAAAGCCTAAAAGCAAGAAGATTCGTTGCTTTAAGTGCAAGGAACAGGGACATATGAAGAGAGATTGTCCAATGCTCAAGAAGAAGACTCGTGATGTATCTTCCAGGGTTGTGAATATGGTGCATAGTGACATTACAAATTACAATGTTGGTGATGCGCTTTCAGTTACAATAACTCAGTTAAAGGATGGATGGATTCTTGATTCAGGATGTTCTTATCACATAACACCTAACAGAGAGTGGTTTACTTCATAAAGGTTATCTGATTCTGGTTCAATCTATTTGGGTGATAATAGATGATGCAATATTGCTGGTATTGGTAAAGTCAGAATTAAGATGTATGATGATACTGTTAGAACATTATGTGATGTCAGACATGTTCCAGAGTTGAAGAAAAATTTGATTTCCTTGGGCACTCTACGCAGAAATGGTTTCATTCCTAAGGCAGATGAGGATAGGGAAACCATCGAAATTGTTAAGAGTGCACTGACTGTGTTGAAAGGGAATATCACTGTAGGTAACATCTATAAACTAATAGGGAGTACAGTTGTAGGTAGAGATCGCTCTGTTGAATCATATGGTGAAAATGCAACAGGAACTTTGACCAAGCCAAGTTAGATGGTTTGGTTTCCCAACTCACTTTGGTATAAAGAGACTCCATGAGATTTTCTCCTAAGGGGCATGATATTCGCAAGGTGGAGATTTTTTCTCCTAAAAGATTGGATATTCGCAAGGTGGAGATTTTCTTCTAAAGGGGCTGAATATTCACTAAGGTGGAGATTTGTTTGGTAGGATATTCTCCAAGGTGGAGAATTGTTAGATATGGCTCATATCTAGGGAGTTAGAGTTTCTTGGTGAAGATGTGTGTCTCCTGATGAAAAGGAGTGTCTCTTTGAATAAAGAGGGTTGGGAAGAGCGAGGGTGTGATTGTAATTTTATCTGAGGGTTTGAATATGTCAATATATATATGTGTAACCCTATGTGATGTATTATAATTTCTCTGAAATAGTGAAACTGCCGCTCGCTCCCGAGGACGTAGGCAATTCTTTGCCGAACCTCGTTAAATCTATGTGTTCTTCTTCTAGTTTGTGTCGATTCCTGTTTTATTTCGCTGCAATTTTCACAACACACCATACCTTCTATAATAAGGAAGTTGCAAACTCTTCACACTCAATTTCTTCACTTCTTGGGAGTACAAACCATCTAGTGACTTAATCAAGTCATATCCCTCATTTTTTATTGAACAACATGTGTTCTCATTCAAGGCAACTCGATAAGGGTAAATCCCTATGTATCTCATATGGGTCATAATAATAAAATGAGTTGTTTCCACCACCTAATAAACATAGGATCTTGAATGAGAAACAATCCATGGTTTCTGGATAGTATTGACGACTACTCATAGTAGACGTAATTTCCTAATAGGGTCTCCATGCTTAAAATTGTGGTATATAATTACATCATATTGTATGCCCTAATGAGAAGTCCTAGTGCTAACACATGAATTATTTCTTACGTTGCAGAGGCCCTTCACCAGCTCCCAGTGCACCACCACCATATCCACCGAATCTTCAAGATTTAGGGTATGTATTGACTTGGTGATATGTCACCATAACTCGTCGAAAGGGTAAGCGGCCCGCCTCAATCGATGAGGAGCTCTAGGGTCAGTTGATCGCAGCTTGGGCCTTTCTTGCTTATGAGACGAAGAGGAATGCGAACCACACGAACCTGGCGACGGAGGGTGCCAGGGGAGCTACACTCCATATTGGAGGACCAGTCCCCCATACGGAGCACTACATGAGGCTAGTAAGATTCTCTTAAATATTTAAAAATTCAATATTTGATGTAAATATGTGGCTCTAACCAATCATATGCGCTACACAAGCCAAGGACTTAAGTCGTGAGCCCTCCGTTGTGGAGCTGCATACCCGGATTCATAGGCCCTTGGGGGGCGCAACTGTGGGTCTTGGGGCATTCCAGATTGGTTGTTATAACTAAGAAAAAAAAAATTAAAACTTTATTTTGACTCTTACTATTTAAAGTGTCAATTAAACATTGGTTTAAGTTTTGCAGGACGAGTTTGAGCGGCTCCGGGAGAGGCACTTGGCCTTTCTGCTAGCAATAGTGGTAGTCATTATACCACTACACATTTTGAGTTCGAGCTTTGGACTCAAGTGGCGGGAAAGATGAAGGGGAGAGTTTATGGCCTTGGTGCGAAGAGCATAGCCTTCGGGGTCAAGATCTCCCGTTGTCCAGTGCTAAGTTTTCTGAGCTCCCCACAGCCATATTAGGATGCTCTAGCTAGATAGGCCACTACAATGAATGAAGAGCTCCACCGGTTGCGCGAACAGAGGCAAGAAGGCCAACATGGGGTGGAGAACTCTATAACGCGCATGGCAGAGAGTGTAGCTAATCGACAAATAAAATTATTGGTATTTATTTGAGCTATAAAGACTATTTGTTCCTTCAATTAATGGCATGAATTTTCAATCGCACTTCTTTTGATTTTATTTGTACCCATTCAAAACACTTTTAATCCATTAAAATCCTCACTTTCACAACAAATTTCTTGAAAACAAAATTTATAGATGGTCTTAAATTTAACCTAAGAAGTTTCTAATTCGAACAGTACATCGATATTCATGTCAGATCAAATGAATTTTCCAACTACTTNTTAACCAAAGAAGTTTCTAATTCGAACAGTACATCGATATTCATGTCAGATCAAATGAATTTTCCAACTACTTTACTTAAAACATATATATGAATCCTAGATTTATTTATTTTCAATCATAAGACATAGGCAATCTAACCCCCAACATTTCCTCATGAACATGACATAGGCATCAATTATTAAGGTATTTATCAACATGAATATTGGTTGTGGCAGCCTTTCTCCCTTTCCTATTGCAAACTAGCTTTCTTCTTTTGCAGTCCAGAAGGGGAATCATGGATATCTGTAACCCACTTCCATAATTTATTATTATTATTAGTATTATTTTTCCCACCTGCATGTCATTACAGGTCATTGCGTGTCAAATAGCCGTGTGGGCCAACACGCTTTTAACTTGATAACAGAATCTTAGTACAATTTGCAAATCTATCTAATCAAAGTGAAACGGAGCCTTTGATTAAATTATATTTCTTGACTTTTATCCCAAAGATTTATACTGTAAATTATAAATTACAAAATATAAATAAAAAATTACTTCATCTTCATAATGTTAGTGCACGTGAGAACTTCACTCTTAAATCATATTTATTTGATTTCTTACTAAATTATGTAGGGTGATTTACATGCATAGCACACAATTCTTGTCTATTTACATGTCTCACCACTAGACTTTTATATTTACATACACCACTCAAATCAATAATATCACATTAAAAATAGTACTATTATAAAAGTGAAATACATTTTCTTCATACATAGGTTTAAAATTAGGGCTGTCAATTTGGCTCGTTGTTCGTGAACAGCTCGTGTTCAGCTCATGTTAGGCTAGTTAGGCTTAACGAGCCGAACACGAACAAATTTGTAATCTCGAAATGTAAACGAGNTCCCAAAGGTTTATACTGTAAATTATAAATTACAAAATATAAATAAAAAATTACTTCATCTTCATGATGTTAGTGCTTGTGAGAACTTCACTCTTAAATCATATTTATTTGATTTCTTACTAAATTATGTAGGGTCATTTACATGCATAGCACACAATTCTTGTCTATTTACATGTCTCACCACTAGACTTTTATATTTACATTCACCACTCAAATCTATAATATCACATTAAAAATAGTACTATTATAAGTTATTAAAAGTGAAATACATCTTTTTCATACATAGGTTTAAAATTATGGCTGTCAATTTGGCTCGTTGTTGGTGAACAGCTCGTGTTCAGCTTGTTAAGCAGCTCGTGTTCGACTCGTTCCTTAAGCCTAACGAGCCGAACACGAACAACAGTTTGTTCGCTCGTGTTCGGCTNGTATTTGCATATCTAACACCAATTTTATTTTTTTTATTTATTTACTTTTATACCAACTAAATCTCTCATATCCCATTAAAAATACAATAATTTTAACTTTTAGGAAGTGAGCACACCTTTTCAATCATAGGTAATGCGGTGTAAATAAACGTAAAAAAGTAAATTTTAGGTTTTAGATTTGTAAATACATAGGAATTGACTGGTATGTATGTAAATCTTCCGCATCTTATTGAATAATCTGTTGATAAACTGATTAAAAATACTCTGCCGATAAGCTAGGTGCAATGACTATTACAATTTTTTTTTTTTTTTTGAAAAAACCAAACCGCAGCCAGAAAGATGCCACCGTACCTAGATAGTTATCGTGTGAAAACGTTATTAGGAATAATTATTTTGAAAATTGGAAGTATGCTTTGAAAAAAATGGTGGTTATTTGGCCCCATCCTATCATTTAATTACATTTATTTATGTATAATTTGCATAAATTAACATTTTTAAATATGTTGGGATTCTATCAGCTCTAATGTTTTAAGCTAAAAATTATGAAAAGCAAAATATTTAAAAAGAGTAGCCAACAATTATTTAAAACTTTGATGTTTAGGGTTTAAAACAATTTCATTTTGTTTGTGTAACTATTAATTTGCCATATAATTTAGGTCATTTACAAACCATCAACAAAAGGATAAAAGCTAAGAAGAAGTTTTGAGGCTGTAAAAAGCTTGAAGGTATACCTAGAATGCTGTCATTTGATGGATGTGAAACACATGATTTGCCATGAATGATACTTTCTTTGTGATTTCTTAAGGCATTGATAAGATTAGATACATCATTAAAGAAAGAGAACTCCTCTATAGGCATTGAGGATGATGTAGAAAGTGAGATAATCAAGTTAATTCTCCTCATGATGATAATAGAGAATATGTTTATATCTTATAAATAAAATAATTTTATGCACATGAATATGATGTTTATATAAGTATAACCTTCATTTAAACATGACAGTTATAGGCATTACATATAATATGATCTTAATCAAGCTTCTCATCCATTATAAAGAGGAACATGTTGCATAAGGCCTTCAGAGGATTTTATGTATTCAAGTTCTCTCCAAATTTAGGTCATGATCCATTTTATGTATAGAATGAAAGAGTATTTATATATTTTCACAACAATGTTTTAGTAATTTTAGAAAAAAATATGCAAACAATGTTGATTATTATTATTTTTTTAATTATAGATAATTTTTTTAGCATTAAAGTGCCGTAATAATCTCAAAAGTAATATTGATTTTGTTAGGTTCGACCCGTTGTTACACTCATTTTAATTATAAATACTTAGGATTTAAAGATTGTTTGATACTTCAATTAATATCAGAAATTTTCAATTGCACTTCAAATACTACTTTTGATTTTATTTGTACTCAATCAAAACACTTCTAGTCATCGAAATCCTCATATTGATGATAAATGTTTTGAAACCAAAACTTAGATGGTACTAAATTTAATCTCATAAATTTCTAATTCAAACATTAGATTGATATCCATGCTTGATCAAACAATTTTTTTGATGACTTATCGAACAACGACTCTAAGTAGTAATCGAGTGAACATATACACAAATCTTGGATTTGTTTATTTAAATTATTTATTTATTTTCAATATTATGAATTATGTTTCAACACGGAACATTATACCTTTCAATCGTTCCCCAAAAATATCCATATATTCCTAGGAAATCTTTCCCATTGGATCAAGATCGAAATAAGGTGCACTCTAAAGAAGAAGTGATGAAACATAAGAATGGAGCCTTTGAATTACAACTCTTAGAAAGGAATTGCACAACTATTGTATGTCATATAGGGAGTTAAAAAGACAAACCCTTTTTATCGTCACTGAAATTAATTTTGTCATTATTAACATTAGTTCCTTCTCATGATAAAATACAACACATCAACGAACGTCACAACATACATAGATTTTCCACCCAAGATGACATGATGGTTGTTTTTTGACAATCCTAAAGAATCAGCATCACCATACCTTCTGTAATAAGGAAGTTGCAAAGTCTTCACATTCTATTTCTTCACTCTTGGGAGTACAAACCATCTAGTGATTTTGTCAAGTCATATCCCTCATTTCTTATTGAACAACATGTGCTCTCGTTCAAGGTAACTCGGTAAGGGTATATCCTTCTGTATCTCATATGGGTCATAATAATAAAATGAGTTGTGTCCACCACCTAATGAACATAGGCTCTTGAATGAGAAACAATCATTAGTTTCTGGAGAGTACCGATGATTAATCTCTGTAGATGTAACTTCCTAATAGGGACTCCATGTTTAGAATTGTGGTATATAATTGCATCATATTGCATGCCCTAATGAGAAGTCCCCGTGCTAACACATAAATTATATTTTACGTTGCAAAGGCCCTTCATCAGCTCTCAGAGCACCACCACTATATCCACCAAATCTTTGAGATTTAGGGTAGGTATTGACTTGGTGATATGTTCACCATAACTCGTTAGAAGGGCAAGTGGGCACGCCTGGATCTGTGAGGAGCTGGCCAGTTGACCGCAGCTTTGGCATTTCTTGCTTATGAGAGGAAGAGGAAGGTGAACCAGACAAATCTGACAATGGAGGGTGCCAGGAGAGCTGCACTCCATATTGGAGGATCAGTCCCCCATACAGAGCACTATATGAGGCTGATAAGATTCTCTTAAAGATTTAAAAAGTCAATCTTTGATCTAAATATATGGCTCTAACCAATCATATGCACTACACATGCCAAGGACTTGAGTCGTGAGACCTCCGTTGTGGAGTTGCATACCCGAATTCATAGGCCCCTTGAGACACAATAGTGGGTCTTGGGCATTCCAGATAGATTGTTGTAATTAAGAAAAAAAAAAGGAATTTAAAACTTTATTTTGACTCTTCCTATTTAAAGTGTCAATTAAACATCGGTTTAAGTTTTGCAGGAGTTCGAGCGGCTCCGGGAGAGGTAGTCATTATACCACTACACATTTTGAGTTTGAGCTTCGGACTCAAGTGGCAGAAAAGATGAAGGGGAGAGTTTATGGCCTTGGTGCGAAGACCATAGCCTTCGGGGTCAAGATCTCCCGTGGTGCAGTGCTAAGTTTCCTGAGCTCCCCACAGCCATATTAGGATGCTCTAGCTAGATAGGCCACTACAATGAATGAAGAGCTCCGCCAGTTGCGCGAACAGGGGCAAGAAGGCCAACATGGGGTGGAGAACTCTATAATGCGCATGGCAGAGAGTGTAGCTAATCGACAAATAAAATTATTGGTATTTATTTGAGCTATAAAGACTATTTGNTCAGTTTAATTTTTAGTAGAATTTCTTGTTTTTGAGTCAAAATTGCAATAGTAATGTTGGTTTTTTTAGCAGAATATGTCGAAAAGTCCCCATAATTAAGTCAATTTCCGATTAGGATAATTATGACATTTAAAGGGAAATTATAAGGTAAAATTATAAAATTATGAGAAGGTATTTTATTTAATGTTCGTAAAGTCTAATGGTTAGTAAAGACTAAAAGAATCATTAATTTCTAAAGATTCTTTTCCTATATTTGCAATTTTGCTTTTAGTTTGGCTGACAATCTCACAAAGGTACTGTCCTCNAAGTCTGTTTAATTTTTAGTAGAATTTCTTGTTTTTGAGTCAAAATTACAATAGTAATATTGGTTTTTTTAGCAGAATATGTCCAAAAGCCCCCATAATTAACTCAATTTCTGATTAGGATAATTATGACATTTAAAGTGAAATTATAAGGTAAAATTATAAAATTATAAGAAGGTATTTTATTTAATGCTCGTAAAGTCTAATGGTTAGTAAAGACTAACAGAATCATTAATTGCTAAAGATTCTTTTCCTATATTTGCAATTTTGCTTTTAGTTTGGCTGACAATCTCACAAAGGTACTGTCCTCTTAATTAGGGCAACTTTATATATATATATATATACATTGCTTAATGTTCAATAATTGAAGGGTTATAATAAAGGATATCATTTCTAAATTATCTTATTTTGATTTTCAAACTATTTGATTTATGGCAAATAAGATTACAACCATGTAAATAAAAGTGATATATGGTTCGAATCTCCCTCTAGCGACATGAGCCAGAAGAAGGGTGGCACTCAAATTATTGTTAGACACATTAGGAGTAGCTGGAGACTCGTATAATAGCCCTTAACATTCCTTTAATATATATATATATATATATATNCAACCATGCAAATAAAAGTGATATATGGTTCGAATCTCCCTCTAGCTGCATGAGCCATAAGAATGATGGTACTCAAATTATTGTTAGACACATTAGGAGTAGCTGGAGACTCGTATAATAGCCCTTATCATTCCTTTAATATATATATATATATATATATATATATATATATATGTGTGTGTGTGTTATATTTTTTGCTTAAAGCATGTCGTATAAGCATTTTAAAGTAATTTTATTTATCAACAATCACATTTTTAAAACTAATGCTACTATGGCACTAAAAGCTAAAAGAAATAATGACAAAAAAACAGCTAAACTTTTAAATAATTACAANAGCATTGATATATTATACATTGCTTAATGTTCAATAATTGAAGGGTTATAATAAAGAATATCATTTCTAAATTATCTTATTTTAATTTTCAAACTATATGATTTATCACAAATAAGATTACAACCATGCAAATAAAAGTGATATATGGTTCGAATCTCCCTCTAGCTGCATGAGCCATAAGAATGGTGGTACTCAAATTATTGTTAGACACATTAGGAATAGCTGAAGACTCGTATAATAGCCCTTACCATTCCTTTAATATATATATGTGTGTGTGCGCTATATTTTTTGCTTAAAGCATGTCGTAAAAGCATTTTAAAGTGATTTTATTTATCAACAATCACATTTTTAAAATTAATGCTACTATGGCACTAAAAGCTAAAAGAAATAATGACAAAAAAACAGCTAAACTTTTAAATAATTACAAACACGTGATTTATCAAATATTGCTATCTTATACTTGTAAAGACTTCGGGGGGAGACCTCTTGAATTGGGAATTGCAATATTCCTATACTAAGGAATTATGGGTCAATTAAAACGTTTTTTCACTTGCTTATTTTCACAAGTTAATATTGATTTCTTCTGTTGAAGGCTAACTTGTTTGATATGGTATTCCAGTACATGCATGCCTCATGCTTCATTTTCACAGGTTCTCTTTGATAAATACAATAATAATAATTCAATTTAGTGTTTTTATTATATTTTAACCAAAAATAGTTTTTTTTTTATATGTATGCATGCATGCATGCATGCATGCATGCATGTATGTATGTATGTATGTATGAAGAATGGATTCATGTGTGAATGTGAGGAGATGGGTTCAACCCTTCATGGGAAACATTAAGGTCCCCGTTCTCATGAGTGAGTAATAACTTGGGGTGAGGTGTAATTAATTTCCCAAGGGATGGTGACATATCAAACTTTTTGAAATAAATTATTGGGATATATTCAGGCAATATATTTGAAGTGGGTTTCATTAATTAAAGCGTGTTTCCAAGCTTTCTATTTATTTTGTAGAAAAGCACTTTTTTTATAATTTCAAGTTTATTATTATTATTATTATGGACATTTACATATATACCTCCCAATTCATATGTATTTATATATCTAACACCTAAACTATGTTTTTGACATTTATACCGCCCAAATATATCTCTAACACCCAAATAAAGGAAGAGCAAAATGGAGCAAATAAAATAAGAGAAAGAAAATACACCAGAGACCTAAAAGGAAGACATATGTTCATGCTATTTGTTAAGATTCATCTCCACACCATGATTATATATAGAACAAAAATTACACCGTACTTAAGAAAATATTTAGAGAGATTATGTTTCATATAAATAAAGACAGACATATCACTTTATTTAAGGTAATGATTTAAAAATAATAAAATCACCTATTGCGAGGATGTATGATATATATAGAGATAAAGATATTGATGCCACAACTCTCCTCTCTTGTCTGTTGCAAAATCATCTTCATCACCTCAAATGTCTCATCCTCTTCCCTCTTTATTTTTCGTGGATTATAGGATGCTAACAACTAATGATTTCTTCTTCTTTTAATTATTTTAAATGATTGTGCTTTTTTAATAGCACCAAACAACTTTAGAACATCCTGATGTTCTTTCGTAGATTGGATATGTATTTACTAATTGCCCACACTAATTGTGTACAATCTAGTTTTATGTGGATCATTGCATATCTATAAGATTTAATGGTTCATGTGCAGACTATGGTCACGAGCTCTTTTTATAATTTTTTGTATAAAGTCTATTAGATAATCTGAAGTAACTGTTCATTGATGTATTTAACGTCTTTTCCTTTATCATATTAAACTTACTTAATAATTTCTTAATATAATATTATCATTATGAAAGACTTAGTATGTTGATGATCATGTTATGATTTATTTTCATTTCAAGAATCTTCTTAACTTTTTATTGATCATTCAAGCAAATCTTCTTTGATAATCATCTCTTCATATAATTAATCCTTTGAATATTGACACTCATAATCAACACAGCAATAACTTATCATTATGAAATAATAAAATATTTATGTTTCTTTGAAATAGTAGGAGTGATATAAGGCTAATTTATTTCTTAAATTCAATAAATCCTTCTAATTGTATTGTGTAGACAATTGCTTCACTATNCTCATGTGGCAATGTGGTTAGTGTCTTCTTTTGTATAGATTTAATCCAGGTTCGAATCTCACACTTTACATCTATTTTTCTCAATTTTAGTTTAACGAGNTATCTAGTTTTATGTGGATCATTACATATCTATAAGATTTAATGGTTCATGCACAGACTTTGGTATTGAGCTCTTTTTATAATTTTTTGCATAAAATTTCTTAGATAATCTGAAGTAACTATCCATTGATGTATTTAACGTCTTTTCCTTTATCATATTAACCTTACTTAATAATTTCTTAATATAATAATATTATTATGAAAGACTTAGTATGTTGATGATCATGTTATGATTTATTTTCATTTCAAGAATCTTCTTAACTTTTTNGCATATCTATAAGATTTAATGGTTCATGCGCAGACTATGGTCGTGAGCTCTTTTTTATAATTTTTTGCATAAAATTTCTTAGATAATCTGAAGTAACTATTCATTGATGTATTTAACGTCTTTTCCTTTATCATATTAAAGTTACTTAATAATTTCTTAATATAATAATATTATTATGAAAGACATAGTATGTTGATGATCATGTTATGATTTATTTTCATTTCAAGAATCTTCTTTACTTTTTATTGATCATTCAACCAAATCTTCTTTGATAATCATCTCTTCATATAATTAATCCTTTGAATATTGACACTCATAATCAACATAGCAATAACTTATCATTATGAAATAATAAAATATTTATATGTTTCTTTGAAATAGTAGGAGTGATTGACATTAAACTATGAATTTAATATGGTATATGNGCACTCATAATCAACATAGCAATAACTTATCATTATGAAATATTAAAATATTTATATGTTTCTTTGAAATAGTAGGAGTGATTGACATTAAACTATGAATTTAATATGGTATATGAATCCAACATATAAATTTTTCTATTTAATTTATATATAAGGCTAATTTATTTCTTAAATTCAATAAATCCTTCTAATTGTATTGTGTAGACAATTGCTTCACTATCTTGACATTTATTTATACAATCTATAGGTTTTCTTGCTACTACATACAATCTTAATAATAAACAAATAGCCCATTTAAATTTATTTTTTACATAATATAGTCAAACATTGGCATTTGCTATTATCATTTTATTAAGGTGTTACAAAGTGTCAATCTACTCCTATTTTTAACTGACTAACTAAAACTTAATTCAATAATTAATAGAGTTTTCCTTGATGCATATAGTCCTCTTCCTTTTTATATTTTTTGTGATATTAGGGTACTTAGAACCATTAACTCCGAATTATTTTTCGTCTGCCTATCCTTAGAGGCAGAACCAACATTATCTTTTAGAGCAGGCAAAATCGCTAAATGTCTATTTTTTTAAGTCCAGGGCAAAAATATATATTGGGGGCCTAAACTGCATAAGAAAAAAAAAATACAAAAATTTATTATTTATATAGAGAAATCTCAAATTTCAGATGGCAAGACAATTGCCCATCCTAGCTATAACCTGGTTCCCTATCATATAGAAACAGACAGAAAGGATTTGAATATGAATGGAGCTTGCAAGACGACCGCCAAAACCTTAAAATATTAATTGTGAATTAAGTTATGTTGTCCTCATCTTAAAAAGTGTGAGTTATGCAGTCACCATCAAATGTGAATAAATCTTAATGATAGTCACCAATCTTAGAAAATCAAGATACATNATTTTTCGTCTGTCTATCCTTAGAGGCAAAACCGACATTATCTTTTAGACCAGGCAAAATCACTAAATGTCTATTTTTTTTAAGTCCAGGGCAAAAATATATATTGGGTGCCTAAACTGCATTAGAAAAAAAAAATACAAAAATTTATTATTTATATAGAGAAATCTCAAAATTCAGATGGCAAGACAACTGCCCATCCTAGACATAACCCGATTCCCTATCATATAAAAACAGGCAGAAAGGATTTAAATATGAATGGAGCCTGCAAGACGACCGCCAAAACCTTAAAATATTTATTGTGAATTAAGTTATGTTGTCCTCATCTTAAAAAGTGCGAGTTATGCAGTCACCATCAAATGTGAATAAATCTTAATGATAGTCACCAATCTTAGAAAATCAAGATACATAATACCTTATTCAAAAATAATATATATATATATAAATGGTACAATACATTAAACATTAAATAAAATATCATGTTTAAAGTTGTTATGATTGAGCTTATTTTCCATAAACTAATTCTAATTTTCTTATTATTAATAAATTAAATTACTACAAAAAAGAGTTCTAAACTTTGTTGGCCACATACCTTAAATAACGTGAAATTGGTCTTAGCTTTTTATTTCATTTTTTATTTATATTTCTTTATTATTATTATTATTATTATTATTATTATTATTATTATTATTATTATTTTGATTTAATTTATTTTTAGGAATGTAGCCAAAGACTTTAGGTCAAATTTTACTCTGCTACGCATTGTTTGGAGTTCAGCGGGCAATGGGAACAGTTCTCTGATAAAATCAACCGGCTTATAATTTCGCTATCATCGCACAAGTTCAACTTCATTTGTTTTTTGTAATTTCTTAATCAATATATACTGAAAAACTCATTTATCTCATTCTTCCCCTGTTCTTATGGCTAACTCCTGTTGTTTTTTCTAACTCTATGTTATTGTTTAATCTTTTTTTATTAACTCCATATAAATAAATCAATGAATGTATTATAATATACATATATGATTAAAAAACCAATAAGAAAATATAATAAGTTAATATTACTTTGACAAATATAGGATCTGTTTGGGGTAGCTTATTGAATAATCTGTTGATAAGCTGATTAAAAATAATCTGCTGATAAGTTAGGTGCGGTGCCTATTACAAATTTTTATTTTTTTGAAAAAGTCAGACAATTGCTAATAAGCTCCCACCATGCCTAGATAGGTGCGGTGTGAAAAGTTATTTTCTACGTTTTGAAAGCACATAAGCTGTCAAAACATAATTTACCCAAACAGGCCAGGTGTGTTTTCAAAACACCACCGCACCAAATGAGCTGCCCCAAAAGGTTAGATAGTTAGTTTGTCAATAACACTCAAAAAACTCGTCTCGTTTATCGCTCAAGGAACTCACATATTGTAATCAAATTTAGTTAGAATGAAAGAAAATTCGTCTAACATTTAGACCATACTCAACCTAGTAGTCGAACGCTATGGACGAATCTAGAGTAAATCTTTATCCCACTAAGTGAGGTCAATTAAATGATTTTTCTTTCTCCATTGTCCTAATAGTGTCATAATTTAATTTAATTCTAATAAATTAATATCATTTTTTATAGTCTTTTTAGGTCTACCTATACAATTTTTAACACAAGTCAAATTTAATATAACTGCTCTCCTAATAGAATTATCATATGGTAAATGTTTAATGTGACCAAATCATCTAAGGCAACTCACTCTAATATTGTCTGTCACTAGAGCTACTCCAACCCTTTCACTAATATAATTGTTCCCCGTTTTGTCCTGAGTGTAAAGTCATTCATCCACCTGAGCATTTTCATCTCAATAAAACTTAATCTTTTGTTTCTCTTTTGCAGGCCAATATTCTCTCTCATTCTCTCCAAATTGTTGAGCTCAATTCTGCTCATGTGAACCATAGACAAATCAAGATCCAACAATATATATATATATATATATATATCCATCCACATATGTAGTTCCATATCACACATGTTAAGAATATCACCCTGTCATTTCATTGCTTCCAAAGTCCACAAAAAAACAAATAAGAATATCAGCATCCACAATTTGAATTTCCCTTTCTCTGTTACTGCTTTATTCTAAATANAATGGTACAATACATTGAAGATTAAATAAAATATCATGTTTAAACTTGCTATGATTGAGCTTATTTTCCATCTTTGTGAACACAATACATTAAACCCTAAACTAATTCTAATTTTCTTATTATTAATAAATTAAATTACTATAAAAAACATACCTTAAATAACGTGAAATTTGTCTTTGTTTTTTATTTTATTTTTTATTTATATTTCTTTATTATTATTATTATTATTATTATTATTATTATTATTATTATTATTATTNCTTAGTTTTTTATTTTATTTTTTATTTATATTTCTTTATTATTATTATTATTATTTTGATTTAATTTACATTTAGGAATGTAGCCAAAGACTTTAGGTCAAATTTTACTCTGCTACGCATTGTTTGGAGTTGAGGGGGCAATGGGAACAGTTCTCTGATAAAATCAACCGGCTTATAATTTCGCTATCATCGCACAAGTTCAAGTTCATTTGTTTTTTTTTTTGTAATTTCTTAATCAATATATATTGAAAAGCTCATTTATCTCATTCTTCCCCTGTTCTTATGGCTAAATCCTGTTGTTTTTTTATAACTCTATGTTATTGTTTAATCTTTTTTTATTAACTCCATATAAATAAATCAAAGAATGTATTATAATATACATATATGATTAAAAAAAAAATAAGAAAAGATAATAAGTTAATATTACTTTGACAAATATAGGGTCTCTTTGGGGTAGTTTATTGAATAATATGCTGATAAGTTGATTAAAAATAATATGCTGATAAGTTAGGTGCGGTGACTATTATAAATTTTTATTTTGGAAAAGTCAGACAATTGCCAATAAGTTCCCACCGGTGTGAAAAACGTTGTTTTCTGCGTTTTAAAAACGCAGAGCTGCCAAAACGTAATTTACCCAAACATGTCAGGTGTATTTTCAAAACGCCACCGCACTAAATAAGCTGCCCCAAAAGGTTAGATAGTTAGTTTGTCAATAACACACAAAAAACTCGTCTCATTTATCGCTCAAGGAACTCACCTATTGTAATCAAATTTAGTTAGAATGAAAGAAAATTCATCTAACATGTAGACCATACTCAGCCTAGTAGTCGAACGCTATGGACGAATCTAGAGTAAATCTTTATCCCACTAAATAAGGTCAATTAAATGAATTTTTTTTCTCCATTGTCCTAATAAGTGTCATAATTTAATTTAATTCTAATAAATTAATATCATTTTTTAATACAACATGACCTAATCTTTTTAGGTCTACCTATACAATTTTTAACATAAGTCAAATTTAATATAACTGCTCTCCTAATAGAATTATCATATGGTAAATGTTTAATGTGACCAAATCATCTAAGGCAACTCACTCTAATACTACGTGTCACTAGAGCTACTCCAACCCTTTCACTAATATAATTGTTCCCCATTTTGTCATTCGTCCACCTAAGCATTTTTCATCTCAGTAAAACTTAATTTTTTGTTTCTCTTTTGCAGGCCAACATTCTCTCCAAATTATTGAGCTCAATTCTGCTCTTGTAAACCATTGACAAATCAAGATCCAACAATATATATATATATATATATATATATC
>JXCR01119211.1:50754-69297 GCA_002079205.1 Phalaenopsis hybrid cultivar
GATGCTTTGTCCCCATTGCAAGGTTTAAAAGATTATCGTGGAAGCCCGCATAATTAAACTTCTAAATCCTTCCTTTTATTTGCATACAATCTTCATAGAGCAGCAGCGACTTCCACAAAATTACCACGGCAAGTTGAACAATAGACAAGTCATCACAGTAAGACTTTATAGATCCGAAACTATAACCTTAATCAAAAGTTCTCTATTTTAAATGAGAGGGTTAATTAGCTACGAGGGCCTATGCTCATGAAAAGCCTAAATATATACATTGACTTTATCAAATGAGAGCTAAATTTCTTGGTAGTGCTCTCTATTAATTAATCTGCCATAAAGTTTTCATAGTCCACAGATGAATACAAACACAATTTGTTAATCTCTACTGAGACGTTTTCGCCATTCTATTTGCAAGGCATTCTAATAAAAGTAATATACTTTCAAACAATTAGGGCTTGTTTGGGATCTTTTTTTTTTATTTTTTTTAATTTTTTTTATTTTTTTTATTTTGTTTGTAAAAGTATGTTTGCTTAGCGTATTATCTAATGCTTTATTTATTGTATCTAAAAATAAATTAACATGTTTTTGAAACACTTATAATAACTTTTAGGTGNGCACAGATGAATACAAACACAATTTGCTAATCTCTACTGAGACCTTTTCGCCATTCTATTTGCAAGGCATTCTAAAAAAAGTAATATACTTTCAAACAATAAGGGCTTGTTTGGGATCTTTTTTTTATTATTTTTTTTATTTTTTTATTTTGTTTGTAAAAGTATGTTTGCTTAGTGTATTTTCTAATGCTTTATTTATTGTATCTAAAAATAAATTAACATGTTTTTGAAACACTTATAATAACTTTTAGGTGTTTTGAGTGTTTTTAAAAACAACCATATCTTAATCAATTATGTTAAACATGTTTTGTTTCAAATCAAAACATAAACAAAAAAATAAAATAAAAAAATGATCCCAAATGACCACATAGGTTTCAATTATTGATGCAGGGCATCTGAAAGCAAGCGGAACGCCTAATTCCCTGAACCAGTTCGGTCCAAGCTTTTCCTTGTTGTGGAGTGTTGGTCAGTCCCTTGGGGCCACAAATATTTATTTTATTATTTTAAATTTGCTTTCGTGAGCTATTAGGGTTAGTTTTTATCGTGTGTTTGTTCGGTACAACCGTCGGCATATATGTTTTCCCATTTAGGGTTGTATCCAAGGTCGAGTGATATTCTAACTATATCTTGCTCCCTGAGTGGTGATTATCATTCTCCCAACACTTCCCCATCCTTCCTACATCTTTAATCTTCGCCTTGTTAGAGCAGTCCCGAATAGCAGGCCTTGGTTGTTTTTCTACAGTTTCCCACCTTTCAGCTAGGACGATAAAAAAACTTGTTGATCATAAAATATTAATTTATCTAATTTTTAAGTGATCTCTAAAAGGCTTATTTCTCCACTTCAATACACCATCAATCTTTTAACAATCTCAATAGCATTCTTTCAAACTTCCTAATTGAAAAAAACATAATAGCATTAATTTATCTAATTATATCATTAATTCGAATAATACTATAAGCCTTAACATTTACCTAATAGGCTTTCAGATTGATCTCCTCCCTAACTCGCACGCAAAGTCTTATTGCTAGCCTCCCTGCCTCAATTAACCTAGTTTAACATGAACATATTAAATATCTATATGTAATATTTTTTCCCAACTCAGTCGTTCAAACCCGCACGCAAGAGTTGCTAGGCTCAACGAGAANGCCTGAACCAGGTCGGTCCGAGCTTTTCCTTATTGTGGAGTGTTGGTCAGTCTCTTGGGGCCACTAATGTTTATTTTATTATTTTAAATTTGCTTTCGTGAGCTATTAGGGTTAGTTTTTATCGTGTGTTTGTTCGGTACAACCGTCGGCATATATGTTTTCCCATTTAGGGTTGTATCCAAGGTCGAGTGATATTCTAACTATATCTTGCTCCCTGAGTGGTGATTATCATTCTCCCAACACTTCCCCATCCTTCCTGCATCTTTAATCTTCGCCTTGTTGGAGCAGTCCCGAATAGCAGGCCTTGGTTGTTTTTCTAAAGTTTCCCACCTTTCAGCTAGGACGATAAAAAAACTTGTTGATCGGAAAATATTAATTTATCTAATTTCTAAGTGATCTCTAAAAGGTTTATTTCTCCACTTCAATATACCATCAATCTTTTAACAATCTCAATAGCGTTCTTTCAAACTTCCTAATTGAAAAAAAATAATAGCATTAATTTATCTAATTATATCATTAATTCGAATAATACTATACGCCTTAACATTTACCTAATAGGCTTTCAGATTGATCTCCTCCCTTACTCGCATGCAAAGTCTTATTGCTAGCCTCCCTGCCTCAATTAACCTAGTTTAACATTAACATATTAAATATATATATATCAATTTAATGTATATAAAATTTTAATAAACAAATCTAACACAAAAATTTACCTTAACTTACAACTTAAGGTTTCAATAGGTTTGGGCTCTCCACTTCACGCTCACGATTCTTCCTCTTCCCTAGCTAGTACACTTTTCTTTCATGTGCGAAATTATTAATTTTTTATTCAAGACTTACGTTCCTTGATTTAAGANCAATTTAATGTATATAAAATTTTAATAAACAAATCTAACACAAAAATTTAACTTAACTTACAACTTAAGGTTTCAATACGTTTGGGCTCTCCACTTAACGCTCACGATTCTTCCTCTTCCCAAGCTAGTACACTTTTCTTTCATGTGCGAAATTATTAATTTTTTATTCAAGACTTACGTTCCTTGATTTAAAATATTTGTAGTAAATTAATAAACATTAACTTTAATACTTATAACATTATACAAAACTAATAATGTTTCAATAAAATTTCTAAATCATACCTCCTCAAGGCTCAGTTTGGCCTTTTACCCACACCACGCGCTTCCTCTCCCACTCAGAAAAAAAATATTACATCAGGAGTCTTGAAGTGGTTTCATGTGCGGATAGTAGTATTTAGGTGTTATTTTACCAAAATAATAGCACAATACTACCAATAGCACCTCCAATAACACCATCCACACCTAATCCAGATGTAGGTCATCTATATGTAATATTTTTTTCCCAACTCAGTCGTTCAAACCCGCACGCAAGAGTTGCTAGGCTCAACGAGAAGGTATTAGAGCGGTGTCGAACCTCCTCCCGCACATAGACTCAGCTCCCTTCTTCCTCTCCCTCACACAATCAGCATCGAACCTCCTCTCGCAAGCACTCACACAGCTCGTCGAAGCCCAAGTAGTGCTTTGCTTCCTCTCCTTCACCTACGACTAGGGCATGAGCTTCCTTTTCACAGAACGACGCTGAACTTAAGGACGATTCGCTCCTTCCTTCGGCAAGGGTTGATCTTCTCCCACTTAGAAACAATCAAAGTTGCTTCGTCACCTTCGCCTGATCGTCAACTTCTCCTCCCTCGGCTTTGTTCCTCAGAAATAAATCTTCCTCTTCTTCTGTTGTTGCTTCTCTTTCTCCTTCTGCAGTTGTTTCTTCTCCTTCCTTCTTTTGTCCTTCCCACTATCCATCTCTTTTTCTTTCTCTCAGTCTCTCTTGGTTTAAGTTATAACTGAAGAGGTACTTTCCATTCAATTATAGACATTCTCTTTTTTTACGAATATTACACGCCCTTGTTGTAGTCGCCCTGAACAGCAGCCCTTAGCTCTTTTCCTGCAGTTTCCCACCTTCCAGCCGCCTGTCCTCTCTAACGCCAGGTCGGACAGCCATCCTTTTGCATTCTTGCAGTCCACTGCATCCCTCGTCGTTGCCTCTGTCATTTTCCATCCCTGTCACCACCCAAACTGCCATTATCTGTTGTTTTCCTTGATGTCATGCTATCTTTCTTGTTGCCATCACCTAGGATAGCAACCACACTTGTTGTTCCTACAACTTCGCACTTCCCTGACGCTGCTAAAAACATCCCTTTGCTACCGCCACACCTTCCAGCCCATTAACAGCCCTTTGCTACCTCTTAGAAAGTCCAAACCCATACCAATCACCACCACCATCCCCAAGATCCACCCTAATTTGAGTTTGCTTTGTCAATTATTGCAATTTCATATTTCCATTTTGTTGGGTTGTAATTTTCTATTTGATTTCAATAATAATATTTACTTTTCCACTAATTTTTGGTTCACTTTGGTATCAATTATGCAGAGAATTCTTCACTTACTTTGCTAATTAAGTTGTTTCTTTAGAAAAGTATTTTACTCTATCAATTCTTGTGTTATATTTAGTGAAACAAGCTAAAATGGATGATGATTAAAAATGAGGATTTAATCCATGGATGTCCCTGCTTTATTCCAAGTGTGAGGTTAAAAGGAAATGATGGAATTAAGCCCAACCAATTTGTTCTTTTATTAACTTTCAATAAATTTTATCGATATCATTATTTGGCCACGCCAGGTTGTCTTACATCATCTTTAAAATTTAAGCCAAATTAACAGAACCAAAATTGACCGCATTATAAATGAAACAAGTGAGCAAAACCAGCCCTTCAAATTTCCAATAACCAATCTCTTGTATGTAAACTTATTTATATAATCATTTTATCAAGTGTCTTAACTCATCATAATGTTAAAATTAATCATGCACTAATAAAAAACTAGCCAAGCATATATTTATATAATTAAAAAAGGAGTATTTACATCATACCACCCAATTCTTATGCATTAACATATAAATTTTGTTTTTTACATTTATACCACCCAAATCTTTCATATCAAATCAAAAAAACCATTTTTTAACTTTTAAATGTGAAATACAGCTTTTCAAGCTTATGAAAGGAGGTATATAAGTAAAAAAATTAACTTTCGGTGTTAGATATGTAAATAAATAGGAAATAATTGAAATGTAAGTAAAACTTCCTTAAAAAAATAGTTCACCAATCCTACTGCACATGAACAAAAACCGAAAGAACATNATTTCTCCTTCTGCCGTTGTTTCTTCTCCTTCCTACTTTTGTCCTTCTCACTATCCATCTCTTTTTCTTTCTCTCAGTCTCTCTTGGTTTAAGTTATAACTGAAGAGGTACTTTCCATTCAATTATAGACATTTTCTTTTTTTACAGATATTACACGCCCTTGTTGCAGTCGCCCTCAACAGCAGCCCTTAGCTCTTTTCCTGCAGTTTCGCACCTTCCAGCCGCCTGTCCTCGCTAACGCCAATTCGGACAGCCATCCTTTTGCATTCTTGCAGTCCACTGCATCCCTCGTTGTTGCCTATGTCATTTTCCATCCCTGTCACCACCCAAACTGCCATTATCTGCTGTTTTCCTTGATGTCAAGCTATCTTTCTTGTTGCCGTCACCTAGGATAGCAACCACACTTGTTGTTCCTACAACTTCGTACTTCCCTGACGCTGCTAACAACATCCCTTTGCTACCGCCACACCTTCCAGCCCATTAACAGCCCTTTGCTATCTCTTAGAAAGTCCAAACCCACACAATTCACCACCATCATCCCCAAGATCCACCCTAATTTGAGTTTGCTTTGTCAATTATTGCAATTTCATATTTCCGTTTTGTTGGGTTGTAATTTTCTATTTGATTTCAATAATAATATTTACTTTTCCACTTATTTTTGGTTCACTTTGGTATCAATTATGTAGAGAATTTTTCACTTATTTTGCTAATTAAGTTGGTTCTTTAGAAAAGTATTTTACCCTATCAATTCTAATGTTATATTTAGTGAAACAAGCTAAAATGGATGATGATTAAAAATGAGGGTTTTATCCATGGATGTCCCTGCTTTATTCCAAGTGTGAAGTTAAAAGGAAATGATGGAATTAAGCCCAACCAATTTCTTCTTTTATTAACTTTCAATAAATTTTATCGATATCATTATTTTGGCCACGCCAGGTTGTCTTACATCATATTTAAAATTTAAACCAAATTAACAGAACCAAAAATTTACCGCATTATAAATGAAGCAAGTGAGCAAAACCAACCCTTTAAATTTCCAATAACCAATCTCTTGAATGTAAACTTATTTATATAAACATTTTATCAAGTGTCTTAACTCATCATAATGTTAAAATTAATCATGCACTAATAAAAAACTAGCCAAGCATATATTTATATAATTAAAAAAGGAGTATTTACATCATACCACCCAATTCTTATGCATTAACAGATAAATTTTGTTTTTTACATTGATACCACCCAAATCTTTCATATCAAATAAAAAAAACTATTTTTTTAACTTTTAAATGTGAAATACACCTTTTCAAGCTTATGAAAGGAGGTATATAAGTAAAAAATTTAACTTTCGGTGTTAGATAAGTAAATAAATAGGAAATAATTGGAATGTAAGTAAAACTTCCTTAAAAAAATAGTTCACCAATCCTACTGCACATGAACAAAAACCGAAAGAACATTTGGTGCAATCATTCATAAACACAAACACTGACAAATATTTGCATTATAAGTTTGCAAAAAGTGCAAAAAGTAGTCACAAAATATAAGATATAACAATGTTGAACATATCTATAGTTTAAAAAAAATTACTAACTTNGCACTGCCTTTCATAATATATTGTGTTTACACCAAAGAGCCAGTGGTTGCCTGTGTAGTCTCCTTCAATTCTGCGTTTGACCTCCATTTGTAGAATCCTTTTGACCCTCCATTTATAGTAGATTTAGGCTAGGGTAGCGGAATTCACATTTCTGTGGGCCTTAAGCAAATATCCCAAGCACAAAAATAATTAAAGAATTTGAAGCACTACTTGTACTGATAACAGCATAAATTCATTCAAAAGTACATGCAATTATCTTGCAAGAAAGCCGGTATCAATTTAGATGATTGACGCAGGAGCTGAGCCCACTATTCTGCAGCTCCGCTAGATTGCTGGATTCTGTAATACTGGAGAATCAGGAGAACCAGCCATTGCAGGAGGGCCCAACCAGGCAAAGCATGTCCAATTGGCAAATTCAGCGAGAGCTCATTCCTTTTCTGACTAATTTCCAATCTATTTATTTCTAGTTATGGTTATATTCTATTAGGAATCCCCCTATGTGTTATGTTTTTCTGTTTTGAGAACTTATCATATCATTTTACAAGTGATGTGTTTATAGCTTGTTCAGAAACAAGTGGCGAACCTCCTACTGTTTCATGGTTCTCTTTGTTGTGTTCAACCCAGAAATGTCGTCAATCTTACATATTATCATTCCCTTACTATCAATGATTTGAATTTTCCTCCAATGGTACGAGGTCAGTCTGAGTTATACATCTATTTGCTATTTTCTTGTAGTAGTTAATGAGAAAATTGAGTTTTTCCTCTAAGAATGTTCCTCCTAAACTGCACATGATATTAGAGCTTGGAAAAAAATCCTAGCTCTCCTTCCTCCGCCAAAGACTCTCGCTGCAACCGCCAGTTCCTGCAAGCCTTCGTCGAATTATATCCTTGTTAACACCTCCATGTCGGCGCTCCATCTCTGCAAGCATTACTACCCTACCGAATCCAAGCGTTCCTTCTCTGCTGGCATTACTCATCTATCAAGTCCAGGAGCTCCTCTTTGCAAGCATTGCTCCCGCTTCCAAGCCGTCGATCTCTTCTCTAACGAGAATCCTAAGAATTTTATCTCTCCAGTGGAAATCTCGGATAAAGTATTTGTCAAGCAGATTTTTTCTTTCAAGTGAAAATCCTAAACAGTCCGTCTCTTCGGAAGAAATTTTGTCCTACCTTCTGACACATTAATCCTTATCTAATTTGGAGCTTTCTCTCACCACCTCTAGTATTCATTGTTTTCTCCAAGGTTGTCATTTGCTCCTACATTTTTATCCATCCCTACTTGTCAGGTGCCTCAAATTAGTGAAATGATTGGTGTTAAACTTTTTTAACTTTTGACGAATCCCTTCAGATGCAGGTACTCAGCCTCCTAGGGATGCTTCTCCCACTCCTTTTACTGATAGCATTAGGGGAAAGGGCTCCTCTCGATCAATCTAGGCTCCCAACTCATCTTTATTCTTTCAACATGAAAAAAATACTACTTGCCACAAGTTGGCTACCTTCTAACACATTATCATGAACAAATATGACATGAAAGCTATTTCTTCCTCTTCAAAGTTACTTTCTGAACCAGAACCTAGAATTTTTGGTTCTACAACATCTGAAATGTCTTCATGCATCACCAATTACAAACATGGCAACAATTTCCTCTAATGGTCTCAATTTGTATTCATGTACATTAGTAAAGGAATAAAAAGATGATCATTTCACCAAATAAAATCTTGTACCAAAAATTATTGATCTTAAACATCAGATATGCAAGATTAAAAATCACAGTCATGTCATGGCTTGTCAACTACATGACCACAAAAATTGAAGAAAACTTCCTCCTATACAAAATGACAAATGAAATATCAGATGTCATAAGAAAAACCTAGTAAAGTGTTGACAACACATCTGAGTTGTTTGACATTGAAACTAGACTACATGATTGTATAAGGGTGAGTACGAAGGCAAGAGAACAGAAAAAAAACTCATGCTGACAGTTTATCCCACTACATCAAATGTTGACAACTCTGCTTTATACACTCATAAATCATCTCAGGACAACAAATCAAATAGAAACAAACTATGGTTTGAACATTGCAAGAAGCTTAGTCATCCGAAAGAGAAGTGTTGGAAAATTTATGAAAAATCTACAAATTGGAAGCCCAACTTAGTCAAAGTTGATGGAAAAAATCAAGCAAACACAGCACAAAGGAAAACAAGCCTCATGAACATAATACATTCAACAAGCAACAACTTAAAGCTCTCCAAAAGCTTTTGGCACAAAATTTTGAGCATTCTAACAGCCTTCTAACACATCAAAGTAGTCTTTCATGTGATCTTGTTGCTCTCAACAGGAAGAACAAGTCTTGGATAGTGGACTCTAGAGCATATAATCACATGACAGGTGATATCAATGTTTTTCAATCCTTCTATTTTCGCACACATCATGTAGCAATTAGAACTGCAAATGGCTCTCTCATTTGTGGATGGAAGAGGAGGTGTGAAACTCACAAAGGATATTATACTTCAATCTTTGTTTTATGTTACTAAACTTAACCACAATTTATTGTTTATCAATAAAATTACTCTTGACATGAACTATGTTACTAACTTCTACACTAATTTGTATGAATTTCAAGTGATGAACTTGAAAAAAATGATTGTCAGTATTGACATGTACCATGGACTTTACCTGCTAACTAAGACTCCAACTTCAAAAGAACCACCCCACCATTCAAAAACCTTTGAGTCATGTATTTGATTATACTTCTCATGACAGTCGAGTTGTGCTATTGAATTTTTATCTTGAGCATCCTAATTTATATCCTCATTTGTTTATCAATAAAAAAATATAGTTATTATTAATGTAAAGTTTGTTAACTCGCTAAACATACTTGATAAGAGTACACAAGCTTGGAACCAAAGCAACACATCCCTTCTCCATGGTTTATAGTAATATCTAGGAGCTCTCAAAAATAAAAAATACAAATGGGCCTAGGTGGTTGATGTGGGGGCATTCCTGAACCGGCGCTGAACCAACCGGGAAGGCGGGACCTGGTCTGGAAGCGAGGCAAGGGGGGGTCGGCCGGCCCAATTGCTTGGGTTAAGATTGTCGCCTAAGTATTCATAGTCATCTACTATATATATTTGTTATTTTATGTTTTAAAGTTAGGTTTTGGCTTTGAGAAATCGGTCAAGATAGCCTTCGGCATCTCCTTTTCCTTTCTAAGGTTATATCCGACAACGAGAAGGTGCTCCGGCTGTAACTCTTCTCGAGGTGGCGTGTATCCTTTCTTATTCCACTTACATGCCGCTAGCCATCCTCCCACCTTCCTGCCGCGTCGCTAGCCACCATCCAGCCTTCCTATTGAGCAGCAAAACCTCTCCCCCCTTCATGTTGTGTCGTTAGTCAGCCACCAACCTTCTTGTTGGGTTGCAAAACCCTCCTCATCTTCCTGTTGTGCCTAGTCACGCTCCAGCCCTCCTACTATGTCTTAAGCCACCTCCCTCGCTTTCCTGTCGGGCAACAACTCATGTCTATCTTCAGTTGCAGCCGCAACACCCTACCACTTCCTGCTACCTCCAAAACCCATTTCTATGTCCATCCAATTGGACGTCTCCTATCACAATCCCATCTCATCGATGTCCACGGATTGTCTTATCCAGCACAAGCGGGATATTGAGTTGTTGTGTTTTCTATTTTGAGCTGTGATTGTAACCCTGTCGTTTTTTAACAATGAAATTTGTTTTTTTATAATATTTTGGATTAGCTGCGGTAAAAATTGGAATTAGAGCTAGTCTAACCCTAGTCCTATCCTAAGATTTCCTAGCATCCACTTTACCCAAACCACTGTCACCACCAAAAATTTTCTTTCCTACCCTAAACCACCTCTTCTAATCCCCAAACCCTAATTATACTGCCAAGAAGAACATGTCGGAACCTACCAAGGACGAGATATAACGAGAGATTCATCGGTTTCTACAGAGGTTTGCGGAGAATGATGAAACTCAGGAAGAAATTACCCTCAATTGTGATCAGGAAGTCAAAGAGGAGAAAGGATGATCAGAATTTGTTCCATAGAGAAGACGTAAGTGATGACGAACGAGTCCTGACGCTTCGGAATTCAGTATCAGATGAGGTTGAGAGAGTAGGCCACATATGGACACAGGAATTTCGGTATCAAATTGGATCTATTGGAGTTTCATGAAGGAATGGATCCAGACGAGTTTATCGAATGGTGGCAATTAGTTGAATGAATCTTCGAATATAAAGAAGTGTCAAATGATAAACAGGTGAAACTAGCTACCATCAAATAGAAGAAGAGCGCCTCCTTGTGGTGGAAAAGCTTGCAGAGGCAGAGAAAGAGAGAGAGCAATGAGAAGATTAAAAAGCGGAAGAAGGTGAGGAAGGATATGCAGAGAAAATACCTACCTCCCCATTACCGTCATGATATATTTCTGAAACTCCACCACTTACAGCAGAGAGACCTATTAGTGGAGGAGTTCACGGTGCAATTTGACCAATTGTAGATGAAGTGTGAGTTGGCGAGCCAGTGAAACTTTCTATAACCCAATATCTTGTGGGTTTGAAGCCCGATATCAGAAACGTTGTACAGTTGCAGCCTTATTGGTCACTGGGAGATATCCAGACATTAACTCTGAGGGTCGAGAAACAACAGAAACAAAACAGGTAACTAACACCATTCAGGCGGCCACTCGTAGTTGGAGACATTAGCAGAAGCACGCCTAAGGGAGTTGAAGAATTGGTTTTGAAAAAGCATAGCCACCCTAAGTGAGAAGCGCAAGAAAAGTAGCATGCCTACAATAATCCCCATCTGAAAAATGCTTTAGATGCTATGGATTTGGGCACATCGACTCCAGCTGCCCGACAAGTCAAGTTATACTTTTTATCAAGCAAGACGCGGTGGAGGAGGTTAGCGATGGAGAGACAGCTGAAGAACATGTTGAGGTGTATCATCTCCCGCCGGATGAAGGAGAGATACTCATGGTTCGATAAGTCCTACAAATTGAGGATAAGAGGAATCCGCAGTAGCTTCGCCATAACATATTCTACACTCGTTGCACTGTGAACAGAATGGTATGCAGTATCATCGTCGATGGAGGGAGAAGCAAGAACGTAGCAGTATGCAGATGGTGGAGAAATTGGGCCTCATGACTCGGGGGCATTCTCAGTCGTACTCTCTGATGTAGTTGAAGAAGGAAAACAAGGTCAGCACTGACCGTAGGTGCCTAGAAGAGTTTTCGATTGAAAGCCAACTGCAGGATAAGGTGTGGTGCGACAAGATCCATATGGATGCCTGCCACCTTTTACTGGGGAGATTGTGGCATTTTGACCATAGGTCTCAGTACGACGGATTCAGAAACATCTATTCTTTCACCAAGAAGAGAAAGCACATTGTCCTTCTCCCTTTTGTGAAACCCAAAATAAAAGGAGCCTTTGCCAGTAGAGCAGCGTCGGTGAGACCAGTTTTGGTGGCAAAGGAAGATAAGACTCAGACACCGATGTCAGATAGGGGACAGTCATGATGGAGAGCATTTCAGGATATCATGATCAATACCTCACCGTCATGGCCACCACTTTCAAAGAGATTCAGGCTACCCTCACTTTAGATTAAGGTGAGCATGCTTTAGATTACTTTGGAAGGATTCAACAGTTTATGTGCGACACACAAACTCAGTTTTTTTCAATAGTGAGTTCTCAGAAGATCGAACAGATATGGTCGCTGCTCGCAAATGTGGAAGGCTCCTCAAGTGCTTTGCGAGTTAGTGCAGTTGTTAGTCGGATCCAGAAGCTTTTAAGGTAGCAGACAAAAAACCCGAAGCTTTGACGAATAAAGTCAAACCTCACCCACTGCCGAGAGACTAAGGCGAGGGCTCTTCTGAAGCGATGGTTGAACCAACCGAGAAGGTGGGACAGGGTCAAGAAGGAAGGCAAGGGGCGCCAGCCGGGCCANTGGTCTCAATTTGTATTCATATACATAAGTAGTAAAGGAATAAAAAGATGATCACTTCACTAAAGAAAATCTTGTACCAAAAATTATTGATCTTGAACATCAGATATGCAAGATTGAAAATCACAGTCATGTCATGGCTTGTCAACTATATGACCACAAAATTTGAAGAAAACTTCCTCCTATACAAAATGACAAATGAAATATGAGAAGTCATAAGGAAAACCTAGTAAAGTGTTGACAACACATCTGAGTTGTTTGACATTGAAACTAGACTACATGATTGTATAAGGGTGAGTACGAAGGCAAGAGAACAGAAAAAAAACTCATGCTGACAGTTTATCCCACTACATCAAATGTTGACAACTCTGCTTCATACACTCATAAATCATCTCAGGGCAACAAATCAAACTATGGTGTGAACATTGCAAGAAGCTTAGTCATCTGAAAGAGAAGTGTTGGAAAATTTATNCATACAGAGGGATAAACACAAGACTTGAGGATGAGGCTCAATCAAATAAACTAAGAAAACATATGAGATCCGTTTGGGTCTGCGAAACCGTTTTATTTGCCGACAAGTTCTCCTATTTAATACAAAGAATTAAATATGGNGCAAATAGACAACAATTAGGAATGCTCTGAGCATAGGAACAAGGGACTCTAGTGAATAACTCAGATAATGAAATATAATTTTTATTTAGAAATACCTGAAAATGAATCTATACATAATTTCTCGACAGACTTCTTAGCTAAAGGGCACATGACACTTCACTTATGTTCCTTTACGGTTAGCATTTTGATACAGAGAGATACAAGTCATCAATCTACCAAATATTGCTAGTACAAATAGTTACAGAAAGGTATATGAATAGAATAGGTGTACCGCTTTTAGTATATGAATAAAATAGATGTACCGCTTTCAGTAGCCCAGGACAGGAATAAATAAGATACATAAAGCAAACTAAAAAAATTGGGAAATTTTGTTAGATACAATAAAAATTATTGTGGTATTTTTTTTTAAATCGTAAGTTCGCAAAATGAACCAATTTTAAACCTATATAAAGATACCTAATGAATTTCATGACGTGAAATTTGGATGCTGAACATGAATGAGAATTCCTCCGATAGAAGATGCTTTGTCCCCATTGCAAGGTTTAAAAGATTATCGTGGAAGCCCGCATAATTAAACTTCTAAATCCTTCCTTTTATTTGCATACAATCTTCATAGAGCAGCAGCGACTTCCACAAAATTACCACGGCAAGTTGAACAATAGACAAGTCATCACAGTAAGACTTTATAGATCCGAAACTATAACCTTAATCAAAAGTTCTCTATTTTAAATGAGAGGGTTAATTAGCTACGAGGGCCTATGCTCATGAAAAGCCTAAATATATACATTGACTTTATCAAATGAGAGCTAAATTTCTTGGTAGTGCTCTCTATTAATTAATCTGCCATAAAGTTTTCATAGTCCACAGATGAATACAAACACAATTTGTTAATCTCTACTGAGACGTTTTCGCCATTCTATTTGCAAGGCATTCTAATAAAAGTAATATACTTTCAAACAATTAGGGCTTGTTTGGGATCTTTTTTTTTTATTTTTTTTAATTTTTTTTATTTTTTTTATTTTGTTTGTAAAAGTATGTTTGCTTAGCGTATTATCTAATGCTTTATTTATTGTATCTAAAAATAAATTAACATGTTTTTGAAACACTTATAATAACTTTTAGGTGTTTTGAGTGTTTTTAAAAACAACCATATCTTAATCAATTATGTTAAACATGTTTTGTTTCAAATCAAAACATAAACAAAAAAATAAAATAAAAAAATGATCCCAAATGACCACATAGGTTTCAATTATTGATGCAGGGCATCTGAAAGCAAGCGGAACGCCTAATTGCCTGAACCAGGTCGGTCCGAGCTTTTCCTTATTGTGGAGTGTTGGTCAGTCTCTTGGGGCCACTAATGTTTATTTTATTATTTTAAATTTGCTTTCGTGAGCTATTAGGGTTAGTTTTTATCGTGTGTTTGTTCGGTACAACCGTCGGCATATATGTTTTCCCATTTAGGGTTGTATCCAAGGTCGAGTGATATTCTAACTATATCTTGCTCCCTGAGTGGTGATTATCATTCTCCCAACACTTCCCCATCCTTCCTGCATCTTTAATCTTCGCCTTGTTGGAGCAGTCCCGAATAGCAGGCCTTGGTTGTTTTTCTAAAGTTTCCCACCTTTCAGCTAGGACGATAAAAAAACTTGTTGATCGGAAAATATTAATTTATCTAATTTCTAAGTGATCTCTAAAAGGTTTATTTCTCCACTTCAATATACCATCAATCTTTTAACAATCTCAATAGCGTTCTTTCAAACTTCCTAATTGAAAAAAAATAATAGCATTAATTTATCTAATTATATCATTAATTCGAATAATACTATACGCCTTAACATTTACCTAATAGGCTTTCAGATTGATCTCCTCCCTTACTCGCATGCAAAGTCTTATTGCTAGCCTCCCTGCCTCAATTAACCTAGTTTAACATTAACATATTAAATATATATATCAATTTAATGTATATAAAATTTTAATAAACAAATCTAACACAAAAATTTAACTTAACTTACAACTTAAGGTTTCAATACGTTTGGGCTCTCCACTTAACGCTCACGATTCTTCCTCTTCCCAAGCTAGTACACTTTTCTTTCATGTGCGAAATTATTAATTTTTTATTCAAGACTTACGTTCCTTGATTTAAAATATTTGTAGTAAATTAATAAACATTAACTTTAATACTTATAACATTATACAAAACTAATAATGTTTCAATAAAATTTCTAAATCATACCTCCTCAAGGCTCAGTTTGGCCTTTTACCCACACCACGCGCTTCCTCTCCCACTCAGAAAAAAAATATTACATCAGGAGTCTTGAAGTGGTTTCATGTGCGGATGGTAGTATTTAGGTGTTATTTTACCAAAATAATAGCACAATACTACCAATAGCACCTCCAATAACACCATCCACACCTAATCCAGATGTAGGTCATCTATATGTAATATTTTTTCCCAACTCAGTCGTTCAAACCCGCACGCAAGAGTTGCTAGGCTCAACGAGAAGGTATCAGAGCGGCGTCGAACCTCCTCCCGCACATAGACTCAGCTCCCTTCTTCCTCTCCCTCACACAATCAGCATCGAACCTCCTCTCGCAAGCACTCACACAGCTCGTCGAAGCCCAACTAGTGTTTTGCTTCCTCTCCTTCACCTACGACTAGGGCATGAGCTTCCTTTTCACAGAACGACGCTGAACTTAAGGACGATCCGCTCCTTCCTTCGGCAAGGGTTGATCTTCTCACACTTAGAAACAATCAAAGTTGCTTCGTCACCTTCTCCTGATCGTCAACTTCTCCTCCCTCGGCTTCGTTCCTCAGAAGTAAATCTTCCTCTTCTTCTGTTGTTGCTTCTATTTCTCCTTCTGCCGTTGTTTCTTCTCCTTCCTACTTTTGTCCTTCTCACTATCCATCTCTTTTTCTTTCTCTCAGTCTCTCTTGGTTTAAGTTATAACTGAAGAGGTACTTTCCATTCAATTATAGACATTTTCTTTTTTTACAGATATTACACGCCCTTGTTGCAGTCGCCCTCAACAGCAGCCCTTAGCTCTTTTCCTGCAGTTTCGCACCTTCCAGCCGCCTGTCCTCGCTAACGCCAATTCGGACAGCCATCCTTTTGCATTCTTGCAGTCCACTGCATCCCTCGTTGTTGCCTATGTCATTTTCCATCCCTGTCACCACCCAAACTGCCATTATCTGCTGTTTTCCTTGATGTCAAGCTATCTTTCTTGTTGCCGTCACCTAGGATAGCAACCACACTTGTTGTTCCTACAACTTCGTACTTCCCTGACGCTGCTAACAACATCCCTTTGCTACCGCCACACCTTCCAGCCCATTAACAGCCCTTTGCTATCTCTTAGAAAGTCCAAACCCACACAATTCACCACCATCATCCCCAAGATCCACCCTAATTTGAGTTTGCTTTGTCAATTATTGCAATTTCATATTTCCGTTTTGTTGGGTTGTAATTTTCTATTTGATTTCAATAATAATATTTACTTTTCCACTTATTTTTGGTTCACTTTGGTATCAATTATGTAGAGAATTTTTCACTTATTTTGCTAATTAAGTTGGTTCTTTAGAAAAGTATTTTACCCTATCAATTCTAATGTTATATTTAGTGAAACAAGCTAAAATGGATGATGATTAAAAATGAGGGTTTTATCCATGGATGTCCCTGCTTTATTCCAAGTGTGAAGTTAAAAGGAAATGATGGAATTAAGCCCAACCAATTTCTTCTTTTATTAACTTTCAATAAATTTTATCGATATCATTATTTTGGCCACGCCAGGTTGTCTTACATCATATTTAAAATTTAAACCAAATTAACAGAACCAAAAATTTACCGCATTATAAATGAAGCAAGTGAGCAAAACCAACCCTTTAAATTTCCAATAACCAATCTCTTGAATGTAAACTTATTTATATAAACATTTTATCAAGTGTCTTAACTCATCATAATGTTAAAATTAATCATGCACTAATAAAAAACTAGCCAAGCATATATTTATATAATTAAAAAAGGAGTATTTACATCATACCACCCAATTCTTATGCATTAACAGATAAATTTTGTTTTTTACATTGATACCACCCAAATCTTTCATATCAAATAAAAAAAACTATTTTTTTAACTTTTAAATGTGAAATACACCTTTTCAAGCTTATGAAAGGAGGTATATAAGTAAAAAATTTAACTTTCGGTGTTAGATAAGTAAATAAATAGGAAATAATTGGAATGTAAGTAAAACTTCCTTAAAAAAATAGTTCACCAATCCTACTGCACATGAACAAAAACCGAAAGAACATTTGGTGCAATCATTCATAAACACAAGCACTGACAAATATTTGCATTATAAGTTTGCAAAAAGTGCAAAAAGTAGTCACAAAATATAAGATATAACAATGTTGAACATATCTATAGTTTAAAAAAAATTACTAACTTCTTTGAAACTTAAAAGCATGTAGGACAGATGTCATGCAGTACCAGGAAATATTTTGCCAAGCACCAACACAAGCAACATAAAAAACATTAAAAAAAGAAATGAAAGATAGCAAATAGCAAAGAAAATAAAAAGTTGAGTTGTGAATGTTGAAATACATAGAAATCCAGAAATTCAACGCTCTACCTATTTTCAGTTCCCATATAGACAGTGTAGAATATTCTCTTTGCAAATTCCTTACTGCTGCTTGGAAACTCTCCATTTTTGTAATTGCCAACCCTTAATGCATCAGCTTTGACTTGTTCATCACCATTCTCTATATCTACAAGTATCCAAGAAGCATATTCTAACATTCATAACAAATTGAAATAAAAGTACAGCATAAAATCTAATTTATGACAGAAACCTCGACTGAGGGCTATGCATATCCAGTAAAAGTTGTCATATTTAGTCAGAAATACATCAAAGTTCTTTGCCCTTTCTCTACCAACAGGTTCATCCAATGATAAAAAGCTTCAAATCTTGCTACTTCAAATTTTGATTCTTAATTTATTTGAGCCCCATTTCTGACTTGAGCCATAGTTTTGACTTCTAACAGCTTAACCTGTTGATAGGTCATAATGGCCAAAGAAATTTAGCCCTTTAATAAACCTAACAAAAATTAGCCCCATTTCTGACTTGAGCCATAGTTTGGGGAACAAACATGAAAGTTTAAATACTTATCACACAATTCTTATGTATTTACATATTTCACACCTAAAATTTCATATTTACATGGATAGCACTTTGGTTCTTTAAACCTATACGTGAAACGGTGCATTCACATCTAAAAAGTGGTAATACTGCTATTTTCGATATGATATTAAAGATTTTAGCACTACGTATGTAAATATGAGATTTTAGGTGTGAGACATAAAAAAATACACAAGAATTGTGTGCAATATACGTAAATACCCCTCCTCCTCTCCCTCCACCCCCCCCCCCCCC